>JACBKR010004489.1:0-23533 GCA_014218235.1 Colocasia esculenta | reverse complement strand
ACGCTAAACAATATATCAGGTATGCTTGCTGTTAAATAGAGTAATGAACCTATCATACCTCTATAAAGTTTCTGATCTACTTTCTTACCATTTTTGCCACTGTCTAGCCTTGTTGATGTGCTCATGGGTGTTGACAGTGGCTTGGCGTTTCAAATCCAAACTTCTTTAGTAATTCTTTGGTATACTTGGCTTGACAGATGTGAGATCCTTCATTTCCTTGTTTCATTTGCAATCCGAGGAAGTAGTTGAGCTCCCCCATCATGCTCATTTCAAATTCTCCCTGCATAAGCTTTCAAAATACTTGCAAAGAGATTCATCAGTAGAACCAAATGTTATATCATCAAGCAATACATGTTTGACTTTAGACTTAACAAATAATGTACTATCTACTTTTCCTCTAATGAAACTATGGTTCAATAAAAATGTACTTAAACGTTCATACCATGCTCTTGGTGCTTGTTTCAAACCTATAAAACTTTATGCAACTTAAAAACGTGATTTGAAAATCCATGTCATCAAAGCCAGGCGGTTTTTCTATATATACCTCTTCCTTTTATAAAACCATTCAGAAAAGCAGATTTTACATCTATTTGATAGAGTTTTAAATTTAATGTAGAAGCATATGCAAGTAAAATCCTAATTGCCTCAAGTCTAGCCACTGGTGCATAGGTTTCATCGAAATCTATGCCTTCCTCTTGGGAATAGCTTTGAGCTACCAATCTGGACTTGTTTCTAGTGATACACTAACTTCATCCAATTTGTTCCTGAACACCCATTTGGTGCCAATCACAGGATGATCTGATGGTCTCGGAACAAGGGACCATACTTGGTTTCTCTTGAATTGGTTAAGTTCATCTTGCATGGCTAATATCCAAGATTCATCAGACAGTGCCTCATTGACTGTCTTAGGCTCTATTTGAAATACGAAAGCTAAATAATCGTATGGAATTACATTACCTCTTGTTCTTACCCCAACAGATGGATCTCCAATTATATTGTCCAGTGGGTGATCCTTCTTATACCTCCATTCCTTTGGAAGATTGTCGTGTGATGTATCCTTTTGTTGCAGATCTTCCAAGGGTGGATCTCCTTATCCTCAATAGATGTGTTCTTTAGCTTCTTGGACAATTCATCTGTATTATCAATATCACTATCTACTTCCTTTCTCAAGGAAGGGTTAGTTTCATCAAAAATAATATGCACTGATTACTTAAATTAATAAAGTTCGTTTGTTAAATACTCTATATTCTTTGGGTTTGGAAGCATACCCCATGAATACTTTCATCTGATTTGGAGTCTAGCTTACCAATATCCCTTTTTCCGTTGTTGTGGATGAAGCATGGACATCCAAATGTCCTGAATGGCTGATCTCAACTTCTTCTGCTTGTATAGCTCATATGAAGTCTTTTTCAAGATTGGCCTGATCATTACTCTGTTGATGATATAGCATGCTGTGTTGATAGCTTCGCCCAAAAATATCTTGGCAAATCATATTCTGATAGCATTGTCTTGCCATATCCAATAGGGTTCTATTCTTTCTTTCAGCAACTCCATTTTGTTGTGGTGTCCTTGGTGCGAGAAGTTGTGTCTATTCCTTGTCTATCACAGAATTTTGCAAAGCTCTCATTCTGAAATTCTCCTTCATGATCTGATCGGATACTAATGATGCTATACTTCTTATTCTTTTGAACTTTCTTACTGAAACTGACAAAACTTTCTAAAGTATCATCCTTGTGATCTAGGAAAGAAACCCATGTAAACCTGAGTAGTCATCTACTATAACAAATCCAAAGTTCTTTCCCCGAGACTTGTGGTCCTCATTGGCCCAAATAGATCCATATGTAGAAGTTTTAAGGTTTTAGAGGTTGTTACCACGGTTTTTATTTGAAGGATGACTTGGTGTGCTTCCCTTTTGCACATGGCCCACAGACCCATTTATTTTTGCACTAACCTTGGTAGATCCTCCACCAAACTTCTCTTGATCAACTTTCTCATGCCATCCAACTGCAGTGGCCCAGTCTTCGGTGCCAAAGTTCATTTGATTGCTCTTTGTTTGCTGCCAGACAGACATCTTGATCTTTCAGGTCTTCTAGATGAGTACATACATTTCTTTTTCTCTGCTGGCTTCAAACACGACTGCACCCCTTCATAATACTGCACTTTGACTCTTGAAATCTGATCTGATGTCCTTTATCGCACAGCTGGCTGATACTAAGTTGTGCTTCAGTCCTTTCACGCAAAGCACATCTTCAATGATAACTTTTCCTTTGCTACCAACTGATCCACAACCTATCACAGATCCTTTGCCATTGTCACCATATGTAACTGTGCCTTCTTCAGCTTCAAGGTGAGAGAACAGCTTCCTATTTCCTGACATGTGCCTTGAGCATCCGCTATCTAATACCACTTTGTGCTCAAAGGTTTACCTGCAGTAAAAACACTAAGCTTTAGGTACCCAAGTTCTTTTGGGTCCTGGTTTGTTAGTATCATCAATTTTCCTTTTAATTATCCATTTTTTGTGTTTAGTTGGACATGTCATTTTAATGTGACCTAACTTGTTACAATGGCTGCAGCAAGACATTTTAGTTATCGTTTCAGCTGGAATGTATTTGAATTTTGATTTATATGGTCTCTTATTCAGGTACAAATTTAGGAGTTGGATATATTTTAGGATATACTACTGTTTCCTCATTATCGGGAGGAGTATAACCTAACCCATGTTTCTTTTTACCTGATCGTCTAGCACCTTTTAATATTAATGTTGTTTTACCATTAGTAAATTTTTCTAATGTGCTTGACAATTACATTTTCTATTGTTAATCATTGACTTCTTGTCTTAATTTATTCATAGTTTCTTGGTTTTCTAGACTTGCTAATTGTTCGTTTTTTATTTTTCAATCTTCACATAACAATTCATTTCTTTCTTCTTTTTATTTCGTAATTTGTTTTTTCCATTTGTTCATTTTTAGATTTTAAGTCTGAATTAGTATTTTCTAAGCATGCGAGATTTTTCTTATTGGCTTTTAGTGATTTACATACTTCTTTATATTTACAGTACAGTTCATTTAAAGCATCTTCTAAGTTGTCAAATCAGATTCATTACATGAAGAGAAGATGAGTCTGATGTTACCTTGTCATCGACGTTGGCCATGAATGCCAGGATGGCTTCTTCTTCTTCTTCATTGCTTGAGCTTGACTCACTGTCCGAGTCACTGCTGTTGTCCCACGCTGCTGCCATGGCTTTCTTCTTAATCTTCTGGGTTTCTGGAACTATCTTTCTTTTTTAACTTGTTTTTCTTGAGCTTTGACAATCTGCCTTGATGTGTCCAGGCTTCTTGCATTCATAATAGATTGGTTCATTTTTCTTTGAATCTTTGACTTCAGACCTTTTGAAGTCTTTCCCCTTTCTTGAAGTATCTTTTCCCGGACTGATACTTCTTTTTCTTAGCTAATTTCATTGTAATCTTCTGGACAACATTGCTTCTTCATCTTCACTATTGTTCATGCTTTCTAGGTTGTATGCCTTCTTCTGATTCGTCTTCTTCTGCCTCGAGTGCGTTGGAGTGCTTCTTTCTGCTAGAAGATTCTCCCAACCTTTCCATATTATCTCATGGGCCATGAGGACCCAATGAGTCTTCTCTAATGACATTATCTTCAAGTCATTAGCCTCTTCTATTGCTGTAACTTTTGGTGTCCATGAGGCAGGTAAGGATCTGAGTATCTTCCTCACCATGTCTCCCATCTGATATTTTACCCAGACCAGCTAACCCATTTGTGATATCGGTGAATCTGTTGTACATCTGAGTAATGGATTCTCCTTGCTGTATCTGGAACCTCTCGTACTGTGTTACCAGAATGTCTATTTTGGTTTCCTTAACCTTGTCATACCTTCATATGTGATCCTTAGCTTTTCCCTATTTACATAGCAGATTTCCAGGCTGATATGCGGTTGAATTCCTTTTTGTAAGGCACAACATAGGATACTCTTGGCCTTGCAGTTCAATAAATCTTCTTCTTGTCATCTTCCGTCCATTTCACCTTTTCATTTGTCACCAGGAGATCTCCTTCTTCAACTATCGACCAGATCTGATAGTCAAGACCTTGTAGAAAGAACTCCATCATTGTTTTCCAATAAATGTAGTCTTCACCATCGAACAGTGGTGGCCTATTACTGACTGACCTTCAAAGTGACTTTGGGCTGCCATTTGATCTTTTCTCTTCAGATCGTTGGATCTTCTTCTTTGTCGAAGAGACTAGCTCTGATACCACTTGTTGCCCAGCTAGCAAATCCAGAGGGGGGTGAATGAGATTCTTTAATAAATTTGATTATCTAAAAACCTGTCCACAAAATATTCACACAACAAGCACTTCGAAGATTGTTAGCGTTAGTGAAAAGTAAACAACAAGCACAAACAAGCAACCACACTACACAAGATTTTATCCTGGTTCGGACCTCCTCTCTACAGGAGTCCTACGTCCAGTCCTTGAGCAACACTCAGGATTCCACTACCCAAGGGTACAGTCCCCCTCAGGACACTTACATACCCAGCCACAGCTGGTCTTCTCTTCACACTCTGAAGAGGAAAACAACACCCTGGAACCATCCAGGTCTTCCTTCAACAGAAGGGAACAACCCCAGGCCTTCCTTCACACGAAGGAATTACACACAGAAGTGTTCAAGAGATGATGCGCCCCTGGACCAAGCTAATAGTACAATACTTGATCCGAAGCGAAGACTGAGAGGAGAAGATGTACAAAAAAGAACACTCTCAATTCACAAAAGCTCTCTCAAGGTTCTACACTAGACACAGACAGCAAAGAGCTACGGCAGGCGATGGAGTGAGACTTGCTCTTCTATGGTGCTTACAGATTTTCAATTCTCAAGATTAGTTCTACCCTTTTCGTAGGCACCAGTCTTCTATTTGTATCTTCTCTTGAAAATGTAGCCGTTGAAGTATATGTTGTCTCTAAGTTCTGAGAACGTTAGACTGCATGGCTTTCCTTTGTAGTCAACGGTTCTTTGCATTCCATGCACGTAAGAAGAAAATCTTCTTGATATCCTCCAGCTTCTACTTTATCCAACGTTGTATAGAGTCGTGCTACCAGAGGCCTGCACACATTAAATTCTAAAACGTAGACAACTAAGCTGTCTCTTTTTGTCAGTCAACGTTAGAGTGAGATTACATCAAGATAGAAATTTTCATTCTGTCTTTCTAAAAAGATATTACATGCAAGGCATAAGAAAAGAAGATATCTGGACATGCTTCGTGCAGGGAAACGTTCGGTTGTATTTTATGCATGGATAACAGAGAAATACGCGCGGATGCTTTGACTTGTCAAGATATTCAAATATCAAGTCGTTATAGCTCATGAAGTTGATATGAACATGACACATAGAATCGTTGTGAATGAGTCATTGTTCATGTGAATCGTTGCTCATTTGTAAACAAATCGTTGTACGCATAAATCGTTATGCATTCATAACCAAATCGTTATGAGCAAGTCGTTATGAGCAAATCGTATAACCAAGTCGATATGAGCAAATCGTTATGAGCAAATTGTTATGAGCAAATCGTTATAACCAATCATTATGAGCAAATCGTTATGACCAAATCGTTATAACACTATAAGCAAATTGTTATGAGCAAATCGTTATGACCAAGTCGTTATAACACTATAAGCAATCGTTATAACCAAATCGTTATGAGCAAATCGTTATAACCGAATCTTTATACACTATAAGCAAATCGTTATGATCAATCGTTATAACCAAATCGTTATGAGCAAATCGTTATGAGAATAAGCAAATCGTTATGCTCACTTACGAATCGTTGTGAGATTGAAATCGTTATACTATCTTGTCGAATCGTTATGAGAGCAAATCGTTTGCTCACTTATGAAGTCGTCGTGAGATTGAAATCGTTATACTCACTTGTCGAATCGTTATGAGATTAAATCGTTATGCTCACTTACGAAGTCGTTTTGAGATTGAAATCGTTATACTCACTTGTCGAATCGTTATTAGAGCAAATCGTTATGCTCACTTACGAAATCGTTCTGAGATCGAAATCAATATAAACCTAAAACGATATGAAACTTATGAAATTGTTATGCTTCAAAGCGAGTCGATGTGTACTTAGAGAAATTTTTTGCTCTGAACAACAATGTAAGGATTTACTTACAAGTCTTTGCTTGATTTTGCCTGGTTTATTTTCCTGTGACTAAAGCTTCATAAGAACTTGTTAGATACTAATTGTTTAGGATTTTGTTAATCACCAAATAGATATATAATTCATGAAATTATATGGGATGATCTGATCATCATGTGGTGGTCTGCATGTGTGGTGTTGGTTAGTCTCCACTGTTCTTTGGCTTGTGGTTGTGGAGTTGCCGTTGGACCTTTCGTCCGTGACTTTGAGACTGAGAGGTAGTTCTTGTGCTGTGTTGTCCGGGCTAGATACTGTTGTCATGAACCAGTAATCTGTTCCCGTGTGGTGGCATCGTTCATTCCGACTCGTGCTTTGCCAGTGGTTATGGATTGTGTGAGTGGTGACTCACTAATTGTGGTTTGACCCATTGTGGCATGCCTTGTAGGAGGCATAGTTGAGCTAAGGCTTGTGGCGGTACCTCGTGGCAGTAGGTACCTATACCCTTTGTGGGTATCCGTTTCTCGTGTACGCTGTGTACCGCCTTTTTAGGTGTTGAGGTGGAGCTGTGCTCCGCGGAGGTCGTGTGTGAGACTTTCCATCCGTTGTGTTTTACCCTTCTTCAGGTAAGTTTCTGATCATGGTTTTAGTGTGTGTTGGATTGTCTTGTCGACGCCAGTCCTGCTAACTTACGTGGATGGGTTGCCGGTGAAGCTTATAGCCTAGGCAGTGGTTCGCCTGTATGGCTTGTAGCATAGGCGACCAGTTGTTGTAGTAGTTTGCCTGTGAGGTTGTGGCTTAGGCATTGCAGTTGTTGGGTGGACTAGTGGTGTTGTGCTAGTCCTGTTTTCCTCTTTCTTTCCGAGGACTATATGTTTGTTGATATGTTTTTGTTTTAGTTGTTGTTTATTATGAATGTTGTGAGCATGCTATGGTTTGGCTATCGGTGTTTCCAGTAAGACCCTCTGGGGTTGAGGTCTCTTTAGTTCGTGTGTTGTTTTTTGGTGTCCTACTGAGCCTATGACTTGTTGAGGCTCACTTCCCTAAAGTTCCTTTCAGGGCTTGCCATTTGTGTGGCTTGCAGTGGCGTTGTGGCAGACTTGTATCACCAGCATTAGAGTTAGTTGTGTTGTGTGAGCTTGTGCTCCCTCGCGGTATGCCTCAGGTAGTTGTACTCTTCTATTGGACATGTAATAATATTTGGGACAGTTGTAATTGTTATATACAAGTATGAGCACATGTACATTCTTGTGTCTTATATTGTAGTTGTTGTCTTTTATATTCTTACTGGACATGTGTACGAGCTATCCCTTGCGAGACTTCGGTCCGATCGCAGAAGACGGACTTGCATATGGAGCCTTATTGGGCATAAATATCCGGGCCGTTACACATTCACTCCTTCCTTTCTTCTTTTCTCATTCTGATCTTCTAATCGTGCTAAAGAGTCTCATGTTTAGGTGTTTAAATCCTTCCACATTTGTTTTGACTGCATAAACCCTTTAGAACTGTGTGTTCATCCCCTGTTAACATGTTCTAGCATGTGTATTTGTAGAAGTCTTCCTATTGAATGCAAGTAACCATTGTTTAGATGAGTTGTTCTTCCAGTACTTTGTTTTTCCTAAGTCTCTAGCCACCCATGTTTAGGTTGTGTTTTCCTCATGCTTTAATTTTGTCTTCCATGTAAAGTACTATCTGAGCTATAAACCAGTCCTTCTAGTTTTTGTTATTCATGTTTGGATTCATAGATATCTTGAAAAGGTCCTTAGAGTGGTTGTAGATCCACTTCTGGAAGTTGACCTTGTGGCTGTCGACAGATGGGGATCACCTGTCGACAAGCCTCAAGCTTCCAGAACCCAAAACATCAAAAATAAAACCAGCAGCTGTCGATAGATAACACTTTCCTGTCGACAGATGGACCTGGCTTGTCGACAGCCAACCCTGGCCTATCGACAGGTACTACCCAGATCCCAGAGTTGTGGTTCTGGAAACCTGCACCTGTTGACGGCTGTCGACATACACTGTCTTGTCCAGTCCTCCGCACATGTTCTTGACCTATCTCTTGTTGATACTTCATGTTGTTAGCCTAGCAAGTTGCCTCCTTCATTCTATTGGTTTTCTACCATTATGTCCCTAGAGAGGTCATCCAATTGTTTTCCATATCCTACTTTGGATTATCCTTGAAGTCTCCAAGTGCAATTATTCCTAATTGGTTACAATTTCCTGTATTCGTTGACCTTAATTCATAAACTTTGGTTATATGAAGCTTGAGTACCACATTTTCTTATGAATGACTTGTGATGACAATTATTGGGTCCGTGGACTTATTTGAGATATATGCTTATGCAAATAGGGTTGGTCCAGTCCTGGGAGGAGCACTCGAATTCGTTTACAGGCCGTACGGAACGATAAAGGATCTGTGGATGCTTGGCATTGCATAAATACAAGCTTGATTAGTCATCATGTTATCTTTTCATGTGTGAATATGTATTTGAACCAGAACATGAATGTTATCATGAATTCTTAATCATGTATTCATATTTTAGTACTTCTGTTCCACATTTATTGTCTAGTTGACATGCTTGTTCAATCATCTTTGACATTCAGTGCTGACAACATTTAAGTTCCTTACTTTGATCCTTGGATATCCTAATTCTTTTTGATTGGATGAATTGAATCATACTGGGCTAGTTAGCTCATTAATCCTACCCTTTTTAGGTGATCAAGATGAACCAAATGCTTAAGGGGGAGTGTGCTGAGAGACAACCAATCCCCGGAAGTCCAGTGCCTTTAGTTTTTTTTAGTAGTATATAAGTGAGATGTATCTAAGTTTTCTTTTGTACTTTTACTCCTCTTATGATCAATAAATAGGAGGGTTATGTAAATTAAGCTTTCGCAAAGATAGTGTATGAGAACATAAATTTTATTCCTTAAGTTTGATTTCTGTCATTTCCAATAATAGACATTTTATTAGGACGTGGCAGTCTCCACCCTCTTTTAAGGGGCAGAGTTAACCATTGTTGGCTGAGAGTTGGCTAAGGGGAACCGAAAAGATTTTTAGAGGTATTCGCTGTGCTAAGGATGATAAAGTTAGTTTGGTGACCTATATGTTGCAGGTAACTGTAAGGCAATCTTTAATTATGAATTGTTATAGTGTGGTTGGTTATGCTTAATGTAGATGTACTCTTTTTAGGAGAGGGCTAATATATGGTGGTCATCCATACTACACACCAAGTTTGAGGATAGAGATCGGGAGGTGACTTTGGATGAGTTTACTTGCCTATTCGAGGCTAAATTCATTCCTGACTATGTGAAGGATAAAATGGAGTAGAATTTCTATCCTTGACCCAGGGATCCATGAGTATATTGGAATATGAAGCCAGATTGCAGAGTTGTCAAAGTATGCACCTCATATTGTGGATGATAAGAGGAGAAAAGTGAAGAAATTTATGATGGGGCTCAGATCATCATTGCGTACTAGACTTGTGGCCTTTGACCATCGTACCATGGAAAATGCACTTAGCGCAGCATGTAGGCAGAAAGTGAGATGGCTCAATACTATGCCCTAGTAGATTGTCAGAAGAAGGAATCATTTTCTATATTCCAGAAGAGGATGAGTTTTCACATCCCTTGCCCAGAAATATGGCTGGGAAGTTTGTGGTGTCAGCCCTAAAGGCAGCCAAGATGCTGAAAAAAGGTTGCAGTGCATACTTCACTAGTGTGGTTGTGTCTAAGGACACTAAAACCTCGCTTATTGAAGAGGTAGAGGTTGTTCGTGAATATGCAGATGTATTCGCCGAGGATCTTTTTGGTTTGCCACCGGAGAGAGAGATTGAGTTCGCTATTGAGTTGATGCAAGGAACCACTCCGATTTCCAAGGCACCTTACCACATGGCACTAACAGAATTGGCAGAGCTCAGAAGACAATTGCAATTGTTGGACAAGGGTTTCATTCGTCCGAGTTCATTGCCATGGGAGGCGCTAGTTCTCTTTGTTAAGAAGAAGGATGATTCAATGAGGCTATGCATGATTACCAGAAGCTTAATTAAGCAATGATCAAGATTAGGTATCCTTTACCCCGTATTGATGACCTATTTGATCAGTTGCAGGGAGCTTTAGTATTTTCTAAGATAGATCTTCACTCGGGATATCACCAACTCCGAATAAAGGCCGGTGACACGTCTAAAATAGCTTTTCGGATGCGATATGGTCATTATGAGTTTTTGGTATTTGTCTTTTGGCCTGCAAAATGCCCCAACACATTTATGGATTTGATGAATCGGGTTCTTAGGCCTTATCTAGATAGCTTTGTAGTTGTCTTCATAGATGATGTATTGGTATACTCTCCTGATGAAGCGTCTCACCATGAGCATATGAAGATTGTGCTAGAAGTGTTGCGAGAAAACAAATTGTTTGACAAGCTTAGTAAGTGTGACTTATGGATGAAGGAAGTTCATTTCCTTGGTCATGTAATTTCTAGAGATGGCATAGTTGTTGATCCATTTAAGGTGAAGGCAGTACTAGAATGGGAGACTCCAAGATCGCCATTTGAGATACGGAGTTTTTCTTGGGATTAGCTAGTTATTACTGCCGCTTTATAGAGAGCTTTGCATCCATTGCGGCACTGTTAACCAATCTAACAAGGAAGAGAGTAAAGTTTGTATGGTCCGAGGAATGCGAATAAGCTTATGAGAGTTGAGGAGTAGATTGATGTCTGCCCCCGTGTTAAATCTACCTAGTAGGGTAGATGGTTTCACAACCTACATAGATGCTTCTCCTATTGGTCTTGGTTGTGTGTTAATGTAGGATGGGAAAGTGATTGCCTATGCTTCTCGACATTTAAAGGAGTATGAGCGTAACTACCCGACACATGATTTGGAGTTGGTAGCAGTCGTTCATGCTTTGAAGATCTGGCGACACTATCTTGATGGTGTCAAGTTTAATTTACTGATCATTAGAGTCTCAAGTACTTGTTCTCACAAAAGGAGCTAATTTGAGGCAGAGAAGATGGATTGAGTTCTTAAAGGATTATGATTTCGAATCACAATATCACCCAGGCAAGGTGAAAGTTGTAGCTGACGTGCTCCAAAAGATGTGTGGATCATGGGCATTTATGGTCCCATGTACCCATGACATGCCTTGGAGTCTTGGGGGCACAGAATTCCGCTCAAAAGCCTTGCCCCAAATCCTTCCACGTGTCCACTAATTCAGATCTGGAACAAAAGTCTAAGTGTGTCGACACAACTTGAGTTATGTGTCGACACATGTTCCTTGCATTGTGTCCTGACAGCATTGACTGGTGACATGTGTCGACACACATTTCACTTGTGTCGACACACCTGACCACAGACCAAAACCATGCTTCTGGGAGATACAGGATGTGTCGACACACAATCATCCTGTGTCAACACCATAAACTACTTGTAGCAACTCCAAATCTTAATTTCAAAATGATTTTAAAAGGGAATAAAATAAGAAATTAGTAAATAAATGTATAAATTAGAATAAAGGTGAATAAATTGAATTAAAGGGAATTAAATAAAACCCATTAAGCTAAAATAGTAGATGGGTTATACTAATGGTCCACACAAGAAGTAATGGGCCAAAAGCAAGAGCCCATCTTTGGATGGGAGGTAATTAAGCTAAATTCACACTTTAATTAGTAATAAATAGAAAAAGATAAGATAAAGACAAAATGGGATGTAATTATCCTAAATAGGAGTCCTCATCCCATCATAACCCATTGCCCACGAAATTAGACCTCTCTCCTATCCTATTAGGTGGATAAAAGTTAGGAAATAGAGAGATAAATGTAGAAATTAGGAGTTTTGAAGAGAAGGAAGAGGGACCCTTAAACAACCTAATAGACCTCTAATTCGCGTCTACCAAGTCTCATTTCGTTGCTGGAGCTCTAGAGAACAAAGAGAGGAGGCTGAGGACGAGGAGCAAGGAGAGGAAGGCTTGGAGCAAGAGGATCTCACCTTCTACGTCATCCAAAACCCTAGGTTTTCATTACAGCGTAAAAAGGTAGGCAATCTCTCAAGCTTAACCTAATTAAACTTGGCCCTAAGTAGACCTTGATCCCCTCTATCAAAGCCTCATGAATGCCCTAATTTTTGTTGCTCCATGAGAGAGTATTAATACTCCAATCCCTGTCATCATCATGTACCCGAACCAACTTGTATGCTTTCAATCCATGTGTAAACTTGATCCCATGCCCAGCAAATATTCTCATAAATACTGCATGATGTTAGGCTTCGAATGATCATATTTCCCCCAATTTCATCATGCATCATATGTGAATTAAATCATTTTCCATGACAATGCATGTTTTAGGTCACTGAAATGTAACCTAATTAAAGCATGCCCAATACTTGTCTATTTTCTAATTACTCATGCATGTTGATACATCTACGTGTCTATTTTCATTCAAAGCTGGTTTCATGATTTTTGGATTTCTTATGATTTTATACAGATTTTAGATCAACCCTATGTCATGCATGGAAGGAGGGACCCAACCTAAAAAGGGGCTGATTTCCATTTTGGGTTCGGGTAGCCCTTCTGAAATCGTGACGGCCCAACCCGTCGCTATCTCAGAAGGGACACGACTGGGCAAACTATCACATCTTGAATGCGACGGCTCGAGCCGTCGTGATTTATCACCCGACCGGCCCGATTTAGCTGTCGCGACCGGCCGCTGTGTCGCGACTTGAAACGCGAAGGGTACCCTAGTCGCGATTTCAATAATGCAGCCAGAACACTAATTACTCTTATACCCCTGATCTTTACCCCATTAAATCCCTGTTTAACCCTAAATAAGCACTAATGTGAACAATAACGGCATGTTAAGTAATATTGGGTATTATTCTCATGATTTAATATTAAAAGTTATGTGCACAATTATACATGATCCCATGATTCCTTAACATTTCAGACACTAAACATTATGTTTTGCCATGAGACCTTATTAAATTACTCAATATTTATCTAGTAATTAAGTGTAATTATTTCACTTAATCTCCCATTATTTAAATGACACTTATCTTCATTTTATTCGCGTGAATTGTACACCGTTATCACGTTCCTCTGCCTTCGAGCACTCAAGGTAAGACGGACAACGTTTCATTACACACTTCTTTCTTGGCATGGACCACCTTGCAGGTATCATTTTCCATTCCCCTTTTTAGGGGGGACGAAGAAGAACGGCCCACAAAGACGGATGATGAACGGGGGAGATGAAAAACGTGATCGCTAGGTACGCGAGGGTACCGAATGGAGAGTGCCCGCGCGAAGGGGGTGCGGGTGGAAGAAGTGATCGCAAAAAGTACCTGTTGGAGTGTGGGAGGTTGTGCGGGGGTGTGCGTTCCTTTCTTCTTCTATGAGCATGCCGCCGTGGTGGCGAAGGCATTTCCTTGTTGATTACCCTAAAAAAAGAGACAACTAAGAAAAAAAAGGAAAGGGATTAGTCGCGTGTAGTATACAAATCCTCAAATGAATGAAATAACATGAATGAAAAGGGGAAGAACACACCTTTGGGGGTGGCTTTTAAACCACTAAAGATAGGTGTGTGTGTGTGTGTATGCATGCATGTGTGTGTGTATAAAAAAAGGTATAAGGGAGCCACGTGGGGCTCGGAGGAGGTAGATAACAAAGAGAAAGAGAAAGGGGAGGGGGTGCTTCCCCAAATGGTGGGTGGCGTAGCGGCGCTGCCGGAATGGACGGAGGAAGAATAGGAGGAAGATGCTCCGCTTTGCTCCAAGTGTGTGGAGGACGACGCCGGCTCCGAACGCTGATGAAGGAGGCCGTAGGTCAGCGTGGAATGGTAGATGCTCCTCCTTGGCTCGGAAGTCTAGGGGAGAATTCGGTAGGGCTTCGCCACTGTGAATGGGCCCCCTGAACAACTGACCCTCGGGTCTGTATTTATAGGCAATAGATCCTTGAATCGCATCGGCTACAGCAGACACATCTCTGATTAGAGACCCATCTGCCATGGCCGTCGCGATTAAGAAGCCCGCATTTCCCTCTTGATTTGACCATTGTAGGGTACGGGCTATGGTTGAGAATCACGTTGGGGACGACCGCCGCGTTCTTGAAACGCGTCGACCTACCCCGCCGCGACTTCATTTTGGGCACGTGGGCCATAAATACGACGACTTCCGGGGGTGTAGGGTTCAGGTACAGGACCTAATCGTGTCGACACGGACGGACATGATTCAAAGATTTGCAATGATTCCAGACATGGGCAACCTCACGTGCGACAACTTTTGAGGCCTAGGGCCTAATCGCGTCGGGATGGAACGACGCGATAAAGTATTTCCATATTTTATTTCTGAAAATCTTGCCAAAACTGACATTAGAATCACGTCGCCTATAGCGGAGGCGTTCATGAAGTGGCAATGAGCAATTTCCGTAATAAAATAAGCAAATTTCTTGTCGCGTCCACAGAAGACCGTCGCGATAAGGACCATTTGGCCTAGTCGCATCCAACATGCCTGGCGCGACAATGGAAATCAATGGAATCGCGTCCACCATGCCGGACGTGTTTCAAAATGAATCCCCTAGACCCATTGCGACAAGGGCCAAACGGCCTGGTCGCACCCAACATGCCCAGCACGACTTGATGGAATCGCGTCGGCCATGTTGGACGCGTTTCAGATGCGACCGCCAGACCCGTCACGACTTGAAAACGTGCCCACCAGACCCGTCGTGACTTGGATTTCTGCCCACGACCTCCGATGAGCCTTTGAAATGGAGGGGAAGCACCAGGGAAGAATGGGTGAGATCCAGAAATAGTGGGAAAATACTCTTGCAAGGCAATATGAGGGCCATTTGTGGCGTTATGGCGCAATATGAAATTTGCCCGCGGTGGAGTCAAAATCGCATGTCTACAGCTGCCAACGCCTTGGCGGCTGCTTAGTAGGGGAGCAAAGCGGAGAGACACGAAGTGGAATGTCATGGAGTGAATGGAATGAAAGAAATGAAGTGTAGCGAAGTGGAATGTAGTGGAGCGGACTGAAAAGTAGACGCCAAGGTGAAAAATAGACACGCATAATCGTTGGTGACTGCCACCTGATAAGAGTCTTTCACCAACACCCAAGGAAGTCACTACCAGGAAGAAGACCTAAAAGAACAAATGTTTGGATTGGAAGAAAATAAAGTAAGTGCACGAGGGCATGACAGGAGGTGTGTACGAGGTACACGAGGAAAGGTGCCACGTGGGGCACGAGGGGAGAGATCAACATCCAGCGTAGGGGAAGTACCTAAGGACACAATCCGTTAGGTTGCACCATCGAGGGCGTCTGCCACTGCTTCAGGTGGATCTACGGGAGAGATCAACTTCCAGCGAAGGGGAAGTACCTAAGGACACGATCCATTAGGTTGCACCATTGGGGGCATCTGCCACTGCCTCACGTGGATCTCTGGGGGTAAGGATGAAATGTAGAGGGATAAATCCAAACAAAGGTTCTTAAGGAAATCAGCCCAGAGGCGACAACAAAGGAAGTTGGGTACTTGACCCAGAATGGAATATTTCAAATTGCTTTGGATTTGGAGTGAGATGGCTCTCAAGTTGCATTGGAAGAGTGGTTTTCCATTGTGATTTCAATATGGATGTATGCTGGCTAAAAGAAAAATAAGGTTAAAGGAGTAGAAAATAACCAGGATATTATTATTACGATGGCGTTGAGTCAGGATCGGAGTTTTATGCATGGGTCTGTCATCCTCATGTGCCAAGCATAACGGTCTATCCGTACGGCTAAGGATCCTCTGGGATAATCATTGTTTTTTTTTTTTTGTTAAAGGGGAACTCAAGTCCCAGATTCCTCAGAGCCACAAGGTCCTTGGTATGCTCTAAAGGTATAATTATAGTAATGCATATAACTGATGGTGAAGGCAGTAGTTGCAGCTTGATGTAGCACCAGATGAGGTAACTTGAATCCTGCGCTCAAAAACTCATTAGCCAAGAGATAACAAACATCATGGAAAAATATTATTCATTCATAGCATAGAGCATGTATAAAGTAGTCAACAACAGGCACTGTTCAACTACTTGTTTGTTTTAAACCATGAGGATGAGTGATTTTTTGGCCAAAAGAGTTTGGAGTTCAAGATGGGAGGAACCCATGAAGGGAAGAATTGCATCGATCTGATGCAGACAAGAGGCAATATTTGCCTCGCGCAATACCATCATTTTTTTTTTGTTGTTTGAAAGATATTCAAATTTTTGTGGGATTTTGAAAAGTAATTGAATTTTTTGTGATTTTGGAAAGTATTGGATTTTTTGTGATTTGGAAAGTATTTGGATTTTTGTTGATTTTGGAAATATTTGAACTTTTATGATTTTGGAAATATTTGGATTTTTCTGTAATTTTTTGGAACATTGCCATGCCATGGCAGCATTAGGGTTGTGAAGACTGACTGGCGAGGGGTCTTCGTTACCTCCCGTGTGAGTAGGGCGTGCATTCAAAGTGGTGCCCATCGGTTGATTGCATGTGGTTAACGGTGGCACCACCAAAGCCATACCTAAAAAGGCGACTAAGTCTGGCGGGAGAAGGGAAGATGTTTTTGAAGATAAGCTTGGTACGGGTGTTGAAGAGTTGGGTTCGACTTCCTTCCTTGGCAAAACTTCCAGAAGATTCAGTCTCTTTTGTTTATTGGGGCTTTTAGAATTGATTTATGACCATTCATTTGTAGAGACATGCGCACGACCAGGTCCATTTGGATCTCTACGGGGACTTTACCGCTCTTGACATGCATCTTGACTTTGATTTTTCATTGGTCATTTTTATTGCCCATTTTGAGACATTCTCTTATGACGGAGTGCTTTGGGTTGGTTGCCTTTCCCAGACTACCTCTATTATCTATATTTTGGCCGAGTAAGGGGAGAAGCATGGCTGCGACGCTCACGGTATCTACCGAGTCAATCGACCTAGGGAGCCGTGAAGTGTGTGAATGGTGCCCAAGCCAAGGGCAAATCTTAATGACTCGGAAGGGAATTTTGGACTCCTAGCGCGGAGTTCTCATAACAGGAGTGATGCGATAGCATGGCAATATGGATATTTATCTTTTCATGGATTTTTGATAGTAATATTTAATAAGAATTTGGAGGGTGAGGGAGGACGAATGCCCTGTGTTGGGCGAGACTCAGATGTCTAGAAGAATGTACAATTTTATTTGAAAATTAAAGAAATATATGGGGGCTAAAGCCCCGAAAATAGTGAGAGAAAGGTCAGATGACCTAAATTGAAAATGGCAAGGAGAGAATTGCGGAAAGATTTTGGAGACTCCGGCGAGGCCAGAGGGACTTGGAGAAGAAGGAGGGAGCGATGCCCTGCAAGAGGAAAAGAACCGGGATGAGCTGGAGGAGAGAAAAGAAAAAGTGGGCCGCGAGGGGCCAAAAAAGGAGGTGCGCCGCGTGGGGCACAGGAGGGAGATGTGCCTTGTGGGGCATGGGATGGAGATGTGCCTCGTGGGGCACAAGATGGAGATGTGCCGCGTGGGCACGGAAAGGAGTTGTGCCCCTGTTGACATGAAAGTTTTTGCCAAAACCCCATTCCAAAAATCCCAAAACACCCCTAAATGGAGGTATAACCGATGCTGACATCACCCTTGTCACCATCGGTTAAGGGGGAACCTCCCCTAACAGATGGTGACATCATCACTGATGTCACCATCGGTTACGGGTCTCCCCTAACCGATGGTGACATCACCTTTATCACCATCAATTAAGGGAACCTCCCCTAACCGATGGTGACATCATGATATGTCACCATCGGGTAGGGTGAGCCCCCCATCCCATGCTCATGTAAGGGGGGGGGGGGGCTTCCCCTATAAAAGGCCCCCAATTCCCCTCAAGCAAAGGGTCCCTCTCCCCCCAGAAGGTCCAGGTTTTTGCCCTTGCGCAGTGTTCTTTCCTTAAATCCCTGCTGCCAAAATCCAGAAAAATTGCAAAAAGCATCTTCTTGGTCCAAAATCCCTTCTCCACTGGTTCCTCCAATCCCCCTGCTTGGTGTGAAGGTGCTGGCCCTCACCCGGCTCGATGGAAAAGCGTGGAATGATCCGATAAAGAAGGAGAATCGGGAGATCAGCTCTATACGACACCGACGTCCCCTCTATTTCCCCTTCATGCATAGCTAGCCTCCATGAAGGCTCCCTAAAAAATCATGTTCGTGGTCCCCGCCCCCACATCGAGCAAGCCTCTGTGGGGGAGATACCCTTCGGGGTTTAAATACCATCCATATCGAGCAAGACTCTATGGATATACGGTATTTAAACCCTTGTTCTCATGCTCTAAATGCCTCCATATCGAGCAAGACTCTATGGGTATGCGCATTTAGATGCATATGTTCTCCCCGCCCGTCGAGCAAGACTCTGGGATGGTGGATATTGTGTTTATATGTATATGTTTCTTAGAGGAGACTCTGCCCAAGCGGAGATTCTGCCCAAAAACATATTCGTATAATCACAAATTTATGTTCATATGTATATATCTCTTAAAGGAGACTCTGCCCACGCAGAGATACCTTTCTTGAAGGAGACTCTGCCTAAGCAGAGATACCGCCCAAGAACATATCATAGAATCACAAATTTGTGCTTATATATATAATATATATGTTTCTTAGGGGAGACTCTCCCCAAGCAAAGGTTCTACCTGAGAGCATATCCATATAATCGCAAACTCGTGCCCATATGTATATATTTTTCTTGAGGACACTCTGCCCAAGCGGAGGTTCTACTCGAAAACATACTCGTGTGTTCACAACTCTGTGCCTATATGCATATATTTCCTAAGGAAACTCTGCTCAAGCGGAGACTCTGCCGGAAATACATCCATATATTCACAAATATTGTGCTATATGTATGTTTCCTTAAGGAAACTCTGCCCAACCAAAGGTTATGTCTGGAAAAATATCCATATATTTACATAAAGTTGTGTTCATATGTGTATACTCTCGGGGAGAAACTCTACTTAAATGGAGATCCTGCCAAAAATATAACCATATGTTCACGAATATGCGTTCATGTGAATATGTCTTTTAAAGGAAACTCTGCATAAGTAGGGGTTCTACCCAAAAGCATATCCATATGTCCATAAATACATATGTACATATGTACATATTTCAAGCGGACACTCTGTCTATATAGGGACTCTCCCCTAAAATCAATATGATCATATGTACATTAAACTCATACTCATATGTTTGCGCAATAATTCTGCCACAGCGGGAGTGCTGCCCAAATTCGCAACACACACACCCGTTCACTTTTTAAATCTTATATCAAATCCTCAAAAGGAAATTCATACTCTTTTCAAAGAAAATTCAAAAGCAAACCCCATATTCAAATATTAAATGGATCTACGGGTATACACCCGTTCTCTACTCCAAATCATATTCTGATTTCCAAAGGGAGGATTCATACTCTTCAAAATGAGATGTTTCCCTCTAAACAAATGCTCTCTTTCAAAACAAAATATTTCAAAGGGACAAACTCTTTTCCTCAGATCTAAATCCCTCTTGTCCAACAATAATAAAAGAGGAAGCATTGTATTGGAATTCTCTAGAAAATGCATATTTTCTCGACCTTGCTATGAATGGTATTCGGGTTAAAACTGATGTCAAAATACATCAAGGGCTTTTGACTCGATGTAAACAAAACATCAATTCTGATCGATGGAGACAGAGGTCCAGCACATGCTACCCTAATCGCCTGATAAGTATAGACACGTGGCTTAAGAAGTTCAGATTACAAAACGGTGCACTCGTCCGTTCCACGGACATCAAATTTCTTCTCCGCATTGCGCGGATCTGTACTTTTGTCTGTTAGACAGGCTGGCACGCCCCGCAAGGCAAAGATAAATAAACAAAAATCAAATCAAACTCAAACTTCATATGAAAATAAATTATCCATACCATACACAAAACCCCATATACCTATATCTCCCCATATATTTCCCATACATACATATACACGCATATATATATATATCTATATATATATATTATATCTTATATATATATATATATGTTCATATCTTTTCGCGTGTCCACAGCCCCGTGGGGCACAGGGGAGAGTAAGGATTACAAAAGGGGGTGCGATGCCCAGTGCAAGAGTAAGGATTGCAAAAAGGGGCGCGATGCCCGTACAAAAGGATGAATCATAAAAAAGATGAAGTAAAAGACCTCCCGTGGGGAGGGAATGTGGAGAACCCACGGGAAGGTGCTGAGGAGCACAAAAGATGATTGAAAAGAAAATGGAAAAGATGGAGGCCCCCTGGTCTTTTGCCTTGCCCGGCTTCGGTGGTTCCGCTTGGGAATTGGCCTTTTAACCCTCAGGTATTTCCTCACAAAATGTGCCCAGCGGGCGGATGGTCTTGCTCTTCTTGGAGGGATTGAACGGCTTTCAATAAGTGGATTGTTGGCTTCCGTCAGAGTTTCAAATGACAGTGGAAACTCCCTAGGAATATAGCTCAATGAAGGGTAGGGAGTTCCACCGGCAGAGTTGGAAGCAACAATGAGGGGACCGGCCCAAGATTGTATTGCGTGTGGTATGGGAAGGGGCACAACCCCTTGAGTAATTGATTGTGCCAATGATTTGGCTACTGAGTGTGTAAGCACAATCTGCATGGTTGACCCCTTCACTAGCGTGGGAAGGTTCACAACAATGGCGTGAGGGGTCATGAGAGCTTGGAGGGAGAGATTCCCTATGAGTATTCTGAAATGTGCCCGGTTGGCATATGATTAGAAGGCCTCTTGACGGCCATAGATGGAGGGGAGGACTTCCGCTCGGTAAATTTGCCCGATATAGAAACAATGACCGCATGCGAGGGATATGATTTTGGATTATGAATAGCATGCCCGGTCCTGGGTCTTCCTTCTTCTGCTGTACTTGCTTGTTGCTCCTCAAAGAGGTGCACCCGCTCCGTTGGATGGGGGTGGAAACGGATGGAGTGGAAGCTGTATGGCCTGTGGAGGTGTAATGGGTATGATGGCAAGGGTTTTCTCGGGCTTGGTTTCCAAAGGTGTTGGCGTAGTGGAGGTGTAATGGTAGGTGTAATGGTGGGTGGAGGCTTAATCGTGGAAGGTTTGGTACATGTGGACGGTAGTGTGAAAGGGTATGTAAATGGCATACGAACATGACCTCAGAAGGTTCATCGTCGTAACACCAAGTGATTTCTTGGATGGGTTGGCTATTAGCAACTTCAGCCTGAGCAACAAGCTGTGGCGGAGGTGGAGGCTGTGTGGGGGTAATGGATGTTGTGGCGGAGATAGGGGAGCTGGCCTGGGTGTCGGAGCAGGTGCACGTAGGGCACGGGAACTTCTTCATGCATGGGGGTGTCGTAGGGACCAGTTGGAGGTTGTTGGGTCTGAGGACCTCTAACTCGTGTCTACCAAGCCTCATTTCATGCTGGAGCTCTAGAGAATGAAGAGAGAGGCTGAGGACGAGTAGCAAGGAGAGAAGGGGTTGGAGTAAGAAGATATCACACCTCTACTTCGTCCAAAACCCTAGGTTTTCATTACAACATGAAAAGTAGGCAATCTCTCAAGCTTAACCTAATTAAACTTGACCTTAAGTAGACCTTGATCCCCTCTATCAAAGCCCCATGAATGCCATAATTTGCGTTGCTCCATGAGAGAGTATTAATATTCAATCCCTGTCATCATCATGTACCCAAACCAACTTGTATGCTTTCAATCCATGTGTATACTTGATCTCATGCCCTGCAAATATTCTCATAAATACTGCATGATGTTAGGCTTCAAATTATCCTATTTCCCCCAATCTTCGTCGTGCATCCTATGCAAATTAAATTGTTTTCTATGACTATGCATGTTTTAGGTCACTTAAATGTAACCTAATTAAAGGATGCCCAATACTTGTCTACTTTCTAATTACTCATGTCTGTTGATACATCTACATGTCTACTTTCATTCAAAACTAGTTTCATGATTATTCGATGTTCCTATGATTTTATAGGGATTTTAGATCGATCCTGTGCCATGCATGAAAGGAGGGACCCAACCTAAAAAGGGGATGATTTCCTTTTGGGTTCGGGCCGCCCATCTGAAATCGGACGGCCCGAACCGTCGTGATCTCAGAAGGGACACGACAGCCGAACCATCGCGTCTTGAACACGACGGCTCGAGTCATCGTGATTTATCGCTCAACCGGCCCAGTTTAGCTGTCGCGACCGGCTGCTGTGTCGCGACGGTACCCGTCGCGATTTCAATATTGCTGCCATAACACTAAATTGCTCTTATATCCCTGATCTTTCACCCCATTAAATCCATGTTTAACCTTAAATAAGCACTGATCTGAATAGTAATAGCTGTAATTAATATTGGATATTATTCTCATGATTTTAATTAAATTAAAAGCTATTGTGCACGATTATACATGATCCCATGATTGCTTAACACTTGCACACACTAAACATTAATGTTTTGCCATGAGACCTTATTAAATTACTCAATAATTTATCTAGTAATTAAGTGTAATTATTTCACTTAATCTCCTAATTATTTAAATGACACTTGTATTCATTTTATTCGAGTGAATTGTACACCGTTATTGCGTCCCTTTGCCTTCGAGCACTCGAGGCAGATGGACAATATTTCGTTACACACTTCTTTCTTGGCATGGACCACCTCTCCATTGGGAATACTCCTGACTGCACCAGGGACTCCTTGTCAAGGCCTCTGTAGTCTCTATGGCTTTGGCGCACGTCCATTGCCGACGAGCTGGTTGTACACTTAAAACCCTTTTACCCCATGGGATCAGCATGATCCAAATGGCTTTAGTATGTTCCTCTCTTACCTTGGGATCACGTCGAACCGCTATTCTGTGTTATGGCACGGCTAGTGGGCAGTTGTGACTTCTACCAGACTGCTGGCACATGACCTAGTGCTGTGCAACCGTTACTATCGCTTGTTTATCGTTGTTTTACGAATATGTCCCTGTTCTCAGCTATTGTCTCTACACTCTCATCCATTCACGTCTCTCTAGAGTCTTGTCTATTCGTCACTTACTCTCATCTATTCTTGGTACTCTATTAGCCATCTAGTGATTGTCTAAGATAAAAACATGACTATGCTAGGCAACATTTTAAGGGCCCGATCTGGCCTAGGAATCACGTAAGCAAGTAAGCATGCACGAGTAGGAACTTGTAACACTTAACACTTAATCAGGCACAAAGACACTAATATGCACTAAGGATGTATGCCACCTTGTAATGCACATAGGACATGTGTATGTGTTATTTCTCTAGCATTCAACACGACACTATTTCCAGCGCAGATGAATGTCCAGTAAGAATAAAAGACAACAACTACAGTATAAGACACAAGAAAATACATGTGCTCATATCTGTAAACCACATTGTACAACTGTCC
>JACBKR010004488.1:0-23473 GCA_014218235.1 Colocasia esculenta | reverse complement strand
ATATACTTGGCTGTTTTTAGATGCGTCATTTCAATGCCCAACCCAATCCGGAGATCCAAATTGGATTCCGTCAGTTCCCACACGTCACTTTAACCCCCCCGGTCGTGTCGGAGAAAATGGCACGCCGATCCGATCCCTATTGGGATTTTGGACCCCCGGGTTGTGTGTTTTGACCCTTTATATATACTTGGCTGTTTTTTAGATCCGTCATTTCAATGCCCAACCCAATCCGGAGATCTAAATTGGATTCCGTCAGTTCCCACATGTCACTTTAACCCACCCGATCGTGTCGGAGAAAACGGCACGCCGATCCGATCCCTATTTGGGATTTTGGACCCCCGGGTTGTGTGTTTTGACCCTTATATATACTTGGGTGTTTTTTAGATCCGTCATTTCAATGCCCAAACCAATCCGGAGATCCAAATTGGATTCCGTCAGTTCCCACACGTCACTTTGACCCACCCGGTCGTGTCGGAGAAAATGGCACGCTGATCCGATCCCTATTTGGGATTTTGGACCCACGGTTGTGTGTTTTGACCTTTTATATACTTGGCTGTTTTTTAGATCCGTCATTTCAATGCCCAACCCAATCCGGAGATCCAAATTAGATTCCGTCAGTTCCCATACGTCACTTTAACCCACCCGATCGTGTCGGAAAAAACGGCACGCCGATCCGATCCCTATTGGGATTTTGGACCCCCGGGTTGTGTGTTTTGACCCTTTATATATACTTGGCTATTTTTTAGATCCGTCATTTCAATGCCTAACCCAATCCGGAGATCCAAATTGGATTCCGTCAGTTCCCACACGTCACTTAACCCACCCGGTCGTGTCGGAGAAAACGGCACGCCGATCCGATCCCTATTGGGATTTTGGACCTCCGGGTTGTGTGTTTTGGCCCTTTATATATACTTGGCTGTTTTTTAGATCCGTCATTTCAATGCCCAACCCAATCCGGAGATCCAAATTGGATTCTGTCAGTTCCCACATGTCACTTTAACCCACCCGGTCGTGTCGGAGAAAACGGCACGCCGATCCGATCCCTATTTGGATTTTGGACCCCCGGGTTGTGTGTTTTGACCCTTATATATACTTGGGTGTTTTTTAGATCCGTCATTTCAATGCCCAACCCAATCCGGAGATCCAAATTGGATTCCGTCAGTTCCCACACGTCACTTTAACCCACCGGTCGTGTCGGAGAAAACGGCACGCCGATCCGATCCCTATTTGGGATTTTGGACCCCCGAGTTGTGTGTTTTGACCCTTTATATATACTTGGTGTTTTTTAGATCCGTCATTTCAATGCCCAACCCAATTCGGAGATCCAAATTGGATTCCGTCAGTTCCACACGTCACTTTAACCCACCCGGTCGTGTCAGAGAAAACGGCACGCCGATCCGATCCCTATTTGAGATTTTGGACCCCCGGGTTGTGTGTTTTGACCCTTTATATATACTTGGGTGTTTTTTAGATCCGTCATTTCAATGCCCAACCCAATCCGGAGATCCAAATTGGATTCCGTCCGTTCCCACACGTCACTTTAACCCACCCGGTCGTGTCGGAGAAAATGGCACGCCGATCCGATCCCTATTTGGGATTTTGGACCCCCTGGTTGTGTGTTTTGACCCTTTATGTATACTTGGCTGTTTTTTAGATCCGTCATTTCAATGCCCAACCCAATCCGGAGATCCAAATGGATTCCGTCAGTTCCCACATGTCACTTTAACCACCCGATCGTGTCGGAGAAAACGGCACGCCGATCCGATCCCTATTTGGGATTTTGGACCCCCGGGTTGTGTGTTTTGACCCTTTATATATACTTGGGTGTTTTTTAGATCGTCATTTCAATGCCCAACCCAATCCGAAGATCCAAATTGGATTCCGTCAGTTCCCACACGTCACTTTAACCCACCCGGTCGTGTCGGAGAAAACGGCACGCCGATCCGATCCCTATTTGGATTTTGGACCTTCGAGTTGTGTGTTTTGACCCTTTATATATACTTGGCTGTTTTTTAGATCCGTCATTTCAATGCCCACCCAATCCGGAGATCCAATTGGATTCCGTCAGTGCCCACACGTCACTTTAACCCACCCGGTCGTGTCGGAAAAACGGCACGCCGATCCGATCCCTATTTGGGATTTTGGACCCCCGGGTTGTGTGTTTTGACCCTTTAGACTTAAGTTTTTTTAAGATCCGTCAATTGAACGCCCTTTACACTTATGTTAGGTTAATTAATTTAGATTTCTTTTTTTTTTTCCTGTTGACATTCTTTAGTGGTTTCATCTCATCCAAAGTATATAAAATTAATACTAATACTGACCTGAGGTGCTGGCTGTGTGGGGCGTACTCCCTGCATGGCTGAGATCAACTGCTGAACCATATCGCCGAACTGCGTCTGTAGCTCTGTCTGCTGTGTCTATAGATGTGCCCGGACGACCGGCGTGGACGGGGAGGCAGTCCCTGCAAAATTGTATGTACGTTAGATCTCGTGAATTTAATATGAACAATGATATCCATCTAGTTCTTTGTGTACATATGTATATACCTGTCGCTAGGACGACCGGCGCGGACGGGGAGGCAGACCCTGAGAAATTATATGTACATTAGATCTCGTGAATTTAATATAAACAATAATATATAGAGTTTTGTGTTTACATATACATATACCTGTCGTGGACGGGGTCGCGGACCCTCGGCCAACGGACGTGGAAACCGTCCGACTCAGTCCTCCACGTACCATATCTCTATTGAGATAAATAAAGATATAACATGTCATCAACACTCAAATTTGAAGTAGCAATTTAATATGAACATATAATTAGCAACAATAGGAAGCTCTTACAAAATATAGGGTATATTATCTATATTCATCATCAGATGCTGAAGACATGTTTAATTCAGCATCATCTTCGTCATCATCCTCGAATTCATCCTCATCATCCTGGGAGTCTTCCTCCACATCAGACTCCACCCTCCGCTCAAGGTCTCGTGGGTCAACTTCTTCCTGTTCGTTACCCTTCTGTAAGCAAATTGTTTCATTTATATCATGAACACTGAACTGCGTAGAAGCTGCCAACTCTCGTGTGTCACTCCGATCTGATTGGAAAAAATTGTCATTAACACCTTCGAGCTCATCATCAGCCGGAAGAAGCTCATACTCAGGAATAGCCTTGATTTCACTCTACATGCAGCCCACCAATCTCTTAATTTGAGGGATGAATAATTTGAATAATAAACTTGTTGGGCTTGTGCCGCCAGAATAAATGGCCCATAACTATGTTGAACACATTATCAAAAACATTCTTCTCTATATGCATGACATCTAGGTTATGTCGTATCAAAAGTGTTGACCAATAAGGCAATTCCCAAAAGATGCTTTGCTTCACCCAATTGTGATCCTTCCCAAAGCCAGGGATTTGTCGGGTACTACCAGCTAGTTGTGTTACAGTCGGTAAATTCTGGACCCGCCTCGCCATGTTTCCACCAGACATCCGTTCCATATCTACCTCCTCCATCACAATTGTATTTTTCATAAAAGAATCCTTTTGCTTTCGGAAAGGATGGTCAATCGGTAGAAACCGACGATGACAATCGAACCAACATGATTTTCCCCCAGATTTCAACACAAATGATTTAGAATCCTCCATGCAATAAGGACATGCCAACCTCCCATGTGTGCTCCAGCCAGATAACATGTCGTACGCTGGAAAGTCACTTATTGTCCACATTATGCAGCCTTCAAATTGAAATTCTGTTTTCTGGATACATCATAAGAGAGAACCCCATCTGACCATAACAATTTCAGCTCATCAATCAACGGTCTAGATATATGTCTATATTTTTTCCTGGACTTTTTGGACCCGAAATCAACAATGAAAGGAACAGATTCTCACGCTTCATGCACATGCCTGGCGGAAGGTTATACGGTGTTAGGGTTTATCCATGACCGATTCTCATAAGACATTTTTCCTACACAGATTAAATGTCAGGTCACGAGTTAAAATCAAACACACCCTCACATCATTCAAGTACCATACATATGATATATACGTTATATGGAGAGTCCCAGAGCTAATGGGTGAAACAAAGCGTTGACGTAAAGATAAATGAAGAGTAAAAATACATGAATATCAAATACATTTGAGCACTATATAAATACTTAATGGTATTGAACATTAAAAACACACACAAACCGTGATGTCTTCATATTAGGCCACCACCACTTGATCGGCTCTTTATTCACCACCTTCTCAGTAGATTTCCTAGGGAGTGAACTAACACTGATATCCCTAAATATAGTTTGCCAAATACATCTCTTCGTACATAATGGGAAGACATAACTTGAGAATGTCAAGTTCTTTGACACATTATTTTTCACAAATTTTGACCAGTCTTTTCCAATAAACATGTACATACTACCACACCAACTGCGTCGTAAGATTACAGAAATCGCACTCCTTTTTCATCTAAAACAATACAGATAATCCACTTTTGTTTTCTAAACTTTGTCTTTCTCTTTCCGAATAATCTTTATGATTTTCTTCATCTTCTCTTTCACCAAAAGTAAACCATCATGCAATCTTCGAATATCGAGAGAAATATTTACGTCAAAAACAAAAAGTACTTTGATACGTTGGACATTTGTTCTTCTTTGAGTCTAATTTCCAATCGCGAACTCTCATCACTAATTAGAAAAAAAAATTATAACATTTTATTCATGAGTAATTTAAAATATGAAATAAATCATAATATGGTAAATATGAAAAAATCAATCAAATGGCTACAAATAAACATACGAATGTTGAATGATTAACTTGTAGTGTGAAATTTGTGAAAGTAAACAATATGTTTAACAAAGAAAGTCATTGCATGTTTATTTTCATGTAAAGCGTAAAAAATAATAGCGAGCAAGATAAATAAAAAATAACTTAATTTACCAAAAGCTGTGAATATAAGCAATTAGGAGAAGGAACTTGTAGGTCCGGATCTAATTTTTAGAAATTTTAACAATACACACACCAAACATCAAGGTGTTAGCTTATGTGCTATCCACAGTAAGAGAAGTACTCTAACAATTTCAAATGAGCAATTTCAAATCCAAACAAATACTATCTTTTAATCTCCCATCCAAATGACTTTTCATACATTTTATATTTATATGGAGCTTTCATATTGATTTATTGATTGCACAAATACTTTGAAAACTCCATTACACTAACACTAACACGCCAAATGATGTCCAGCTAAGAGAAGGTTTTAAATCAGAAAGGTTTTAAATCATCAAGAAGGGTTGCTTAATTGTGGCAAGCGTGTAAGTGTACCTGAAAGAAGTAGATTCATTCACAAGATTTTTGCTAACAGAAAAGAAAGAGCTGTGCCCTTTTAGCCGGCAAAGCCGTAATGAAAATCTCCTTAACTATGCATATGATAATTTTAGTAAGTCAATCTCGCACAAAAACCAAAAAATAACTAACTAAGTCAGGTCAAAAATCAAGAAAGTAGCTAAATAAGGCAAGTTTATCATGATGGATGCAACATACTTTTTCATGTATAAAGTAGAACAAGCAGGTAATTAAGGCTAAGCATGATTATAAGTACGACATTATCACCGAGACATTTTCATTCAAATTCACATTATCATTTTAACAATAAACTGAACCATGAGGACATGATCAAGCATAACCTCATGGTAAAAGAGAGACATAGTCATATCATTAAGAACATTAGAAGAGTATTCATGTCATTCCTTTACATGTGGTTTAACTATTTTAGGTTACTAGTTCAATGACCATAGGGTGTAATAAGTCTAATAGGAGGTATCATGCATAGAAAATAAGGAAAATCAAACCTTTTAAAATGTCAACTGAATGAGTGGGTGCCAATCTCTTCAGAATGGCATCCATAGTGTGTCACAAATTTAAGCAGAATTGGCATCCACATAGTGGGTCGCGAAGTCAATCAGAATGGAATTTTATATGGAGAATCACGATTTTGTGCAAAGCCCTATAATCATGCGTTCTAATTGGTTTGGCCAAAACTCCCAACATGAAACTTATTGTAAACAAGATATAAAATATTTTTACATATTTTATTGAGAACAATTTGGTCTATGCACTCAGAAATCGTTATTTCATGAATAGAAAATCCTAAATCATAGCATGAACATAAATGCTTAATACATGCAACTAAGACATAAAATTTGGAGGAGGAGAAATTATTTGAAATATGTAGATATGTTGGTGACATTATAGCAGAAGCCAATTGACATATGGTTGGGTGAATCAAAAGGCACGAATGCTAGAACATGTGACTTGCAAAAAATGAAATTAGATATATGATACTTAAATTCGTGTCCTATGCATGATATAAATTTGGGAAAATATGTCAGTCATAATTGAGACATGGATATGGACATATGAACAAGTTAATTGAAGTTTTGGCTTGGGGGGGGGGGGGTCACCTGGAGGGGAGAGGGAGAGAGGGGCAGCAAAAGGGGGGGGGGAGGTGGTCGCCCGGAGGGGAGGGGGAGAGGGGGGCAGCAGGAGGGGGAGGGGGGCTGGGGGGGTGTGGGGGGAAAAGGGGGGGGTCGCCTGGAGGGGAGGGGGGCAGCAGGAGGGGGAGGGGGGCTGTGGGGGGAAAAGGGGGGGGGGCGGTCGCCGGAGGGGAGGGGGGCAGCAAGAGGGGAGGGGGGACTGTGGGGGGTTGGGGGGGGCGTCGCCGAGAGGGGAGGGGGAAGAGGAGCAGCAGGAGGGGGAGGGGGGGCGGTCAGCCGGAGGGGAGGGGGAGAGGGGGAGGGGGGAGTGTGGGGGGACGGGGGGGTGGTAGCCCGGAGGGGAGGGGGAGAGAGGGGCAGCAGGAGGGGGGTGGTCGCCTGCCTGGATGGGAGGGGGAGAGAGGGGCAGCAGGAGGGGGCCGGGGCAGTCGCCGGCTCGGATGGGAGGGGCGGGAGAGAGGGGCAGCAGGGAAGGGGGGGGGGTCGCTGGCTCAGAGGGGAGGGGGAGAGGGGGGCGGAAGGAAAGAGGGGGGAGAGGTGGCATACCTCCGGTGGCAGAGCGAGGTGGAGACGGCGGTAGGGTGACGGGACCGGGCGGGTAGCGGCGGCGACGCGAGCGGGGCGGCCAATAGCGGCGGCGGCGCGGGCTGGGGGTCAAGGTAGTGGTGGCGGTTGCAGGGTCGCGAAGGCGGCGGCAGCGCGGCGGCACACGTACGCCGGAGATGGTGGTGTGTGTGAGGAGAGAGAGAGAGAGAGCAGAGGAGAGAGAGAGAGAGAGCGCGGGGGCGTGAAAGGCTGGGTGGGGGGGGGTGAAATTTTGGCTTTTCCGACGGAACATATTTCGTCGGCAAATCTGTCAGTCTTACCAACGGAATTGTCCGACGGAAATTTTTCGTCGGAAATACCGACGGATTTTCCGACATAATATAGTCTGTCGGAAAAACCCGACTGATATTTCGACGAAAAGAAATGACGACGGCTTTTCCGACGGATGTATTTCCGTCGGAAAATGCCGTCGGTAACGCCGCTTTTCTTGTGGTGCACATAACACCATATCCGCCACCTAGGCAACACAGTGACGAATCTTGGTACTGCGCAGACCGGGAGAAGCCCTATCTACCCTAACCAATGGTACTTGTCCACCTCCAGGATTTCATCCTAATGTCCATAGGATATCACACATATGAGCCTTCCGCAGGGGACTTTACTACAGTATGGCTCCACAGCCCTCTATGATAGCAGTGTCAATCTCGGCAACAATTTACACATTCCACTTAATCACATGTTACATTATACACATGCACTATTAACACATTTGCATTCACTTTTAAACAATTACACATGCTTCAGTTTTCATAACATGATGCTAATGTTTCACAAAGATAAGTTTATCATAACACAATCCTAATCATGTTGTTAATCATTATATTTCACATGATTAAGCTTAACATGCTCATCATGGTCATTTCTTTTATTAAATTAGTAACAGTATCTACTGTTATCAAAGTAGAAAAAAATTTTTATCACAGACTTTACAAAGATATGTATCACATAGCTAAAATTTCAATTTTTCAGAACAATAAATCTAATTTTAATAATTAAGACAAATTCAGGTATTTTCATCAAGAAATTCATTAAACACGATTCACATCCATACAGTCGGTTCTAATAGTTTAGAAAGCTGAAATCAGTCATCGTACCCTCATGGAAAAATTTTTGAAACCCTAATATACAATGGATCTAATTATTCAGGAATTATCATGGTCAAATCATGCTCATTATCCCATTACAGAAATTTTAATAAATAAAACTATTTACAGAAATTTGACACCTCCTCATGATATGACCTAATGACTATAGTTGACCAAATAAAATTTTCACAGCATGCACATATACCCAAAAATACGACAAACATACCACAGAGATCAAAACAACCATTCTGTAAGACCTGAAGAACTTGGCGACAAAGGGGTTGCCACCAACAGGGGTTAATGGCACATGATGTTGCTGCCAACTCAAGATCTTCATGGCAGCAAGCTTGCCGTCAAGTTCCTGTCTGCAGAAACACAGACTGAACGCACAAAATTTGACGAATTGGGGGTTCCATGACATGAGGAAAAATCCAATAAAAATCCTAGGACATAAAGGACATGGGTAGGGATGAAATCCCTAGATCATTGCCTTGAATAAAATCGCTAATGGGATTATTTAGCTGAAGATGCCATCCTCGGCCAAGCCAAGAGGGTGCTCCAAATCCTCCCAGACCTAGTATTTGTGTCGATGTAGGTCGCACACCGGAGTCGGGGAAGCTTCACCAATGTTCAGAGTACATCCAGTCGATGAAGATCGCCAGAAGACACACCAAATCACCGGATTAAGGTCGCACAAAACTCAGTTTTGACCACAGGAAACCCTAGGTTCTCTTTTGGGCGAAAATACCTAACTCGGCCAAGAAATGTTTTTATAGAGCTAAGGGTTTTGGTACGCGTTAAGGATGGAATCCTAACGTTAGAGGTGGGTTTCCAAATCTAGAATTGGGGAAAACGTAGCCGTTTCATGATCTGAAATGCAACAGAAACTGAGAAGTAAACGACCACTTCTCTACCGTTAACAAGAAATAAACGACCATTGATCTAGAGATGCCAACTCAGAGTCAACGACACACTGGTTGCCGTCAACATGCCCTCAACATCAATTGATGTTGATGTTACTGGCATCTCGACCAGAAATAGAAACATCAGATAGTATAATATACCATATACAAATACCATACAATATGCCCTATATAATTTAAATACAATATGCATAATTAATAAAGACAATATATACAGAAATAAGTACGTATATACTTATATGCACATTTACACATAAACAATATACAAAACAACTAAGTATAATATAACAAAAATCTGAATAATAAGAACAAAGTTCGAGGACCTTACAATGATCCCTTCATAAAGAGCCATTAAAAGGTAACAAGACATAGCCAAGGCAATCATGATAAGAAAGAAAAAAAAAAAACTAGGGCATCACAATAAGGATGACCAATGAAGCTATCCTCATAGTCATTACCTTAATGTGAACATGATAACATGGCATGTCCATATTACAATCAAGGCAAAACATCATACAAGGAAACAAATATCAAGTAATGAAAGCAACCTTGGAAAGATTAGCAATCAAGTTAGAATGTTTAAGCCGTTTAGACTTTCCTAGAGTGATTTTAGTATGTTTTGATTCCACTCAAAGGAAGGATCCTAGTTTTATTTGGATTTGAACTTCGGGGTTGACTAGGATTGTTCTTACATGTTGTTGGGACAACTTATCAGGACTTGGAGGTACAACATGTTTGGTCCTCGTTAGGGAATCTACGAGATACAGAGACTTATGGAGGTGCTTGAGGGTCCCCTAGTCCACCGAGATGGAGTGCCCAGGGGAGAGGTCACCCTTATTAAGAGAGTGTGTGGAGCCTAGATATGGAGAGAGGAGGTCTCCCCAACCGGAGGACGCCCTGGAATGCAAAGAAAACTAATGCAAAAAAACCTCGAAATAGCAAAGAAAATGACTTTTATAACTCAGTCAAAAGTGTCTGACATAGTTAGGACAAATATGAAAAATCATGTCCCTTCACATGGACCCAGATCTGAAAGTCCAGCAGACTATCAGAACTGTGTCTAGCCCTCAAGTGCAGACTGGAGAATAGTAAGTGCGTTCATATAGTGCTGACACGAAAAAAAAGCACAAAAAACGCATCGACTGTGTCAGACGTGGATTCAAGAAGCAATCAAGCACACAAAAATAAGCAGGATATCAATACACCATAAGCATGGAATAGCAAGATATGAGAGATAGAGTAAGAGTAACCCAACAAAGTCCAAGCAACAAGGCACTACAAAATTCTCAAACCACTCTTCCCCCACTTTTCTTAAATTCCTTTTCAACTTTCAAGTGGAGCACGCACACAACACAAATTAATGATTAGAGGAAGAGAAACTCATGTGGTGTGTGAGAAGAGGGGAAACAAAAAGATGTGCCATGTGGGCCACTAAAGGAGTGGTGCATGTGGGCACTTAGAGGAAGATCACACGTGGGTGTCGATCGGAAAAAGATAACCAAAAAAAGCGAAAGAGATCTCACCGTGATCATTGCTAATTTGTGGATGTGGATTTTCATAAGGAAATTGAAAAGAAAATAATAAGAATAAACAATAAGAAAACAGTGCACAACTATAAATAAAGAATGTGATCGTCAGAGGTGAACATATCTCGAATGAAGAGAAATGTGATCGCTTGATGTGCCTTAGATTTGGGAGATTGCGTGGAATATGGGGTTCGCTTCTTCTACAACTTGGCCGGCTGAGGTAGAAGGTTTAATGATTATCCTCAAAACAAGATAAAAGCAACATATTAGGGACCATGAAGTGTAGCACCGAATCTTCAAAGATAATGGAATATGAAGCATTGAGTAGAACTCACTTGTTTGACTTTTAAACCTCAAGACATAGGTGTGAAACATGCATGCTGTGTGTGAACAAGATATGGTGTGTTGAGTGTATGTGCAAAAGTGCACTTAACGATGATCTCATCGTGGTGAGATCTATATGTATGAACTAGAATAATGAAAATAAAAGAGTGATTATTGATATGTGAACTTTCTTATGACATGGCTTGCATGAGAAGGGCCTTAGCTTGTTGCATGCAACAACTTTCAACATGGTGAGTAGAAAGGAGGAAGAAAGATGAGAGAGATCAATTAAGAGGCATAGAGAGAAAACATGAGAGATAGGTGAAGAGAGAATGAATAATTAAAAGACAGGTTGAGAGAGATAGTGAAGGGGGAGGATGAAGAATAATTGAAACAAATAACAGAGAAGAGATAGAATAGTGGGAGAGAGGAAAGAAAACAAAAAAAAAAGATAAGAGAGAGGAGAGAGAACGGTGGGAGAGAGGGGGTGGAAGAGAATAATAATTAAAAAAAGATAAGAGAGAAGAGAGAGAGAACGGTTGGAGAGAGGAAGAATAGCTTAAAAAAACAAGAAGAGATAAAAGAGAGAAGGACTGTGGAGAGATTTAAAAAAACATTAAGAGAGATTTAAAACAAAAAAAATATAGAGAAACGATAGAGAGAGACGGTGAGTGGAAAGATTCGAAAAAAGGAATAGAAAAGAGAGTGGGAAGAAAGATATGAAGGGAGGAGGAAGATTAAAAGAAGAAAAGAATAGAGAGTAGGTAGAAAGAGATGAAAGAACTGTTGCATGCCGTTTTTCCCTCCGTGGATTTTGCATGGATGTGGCGGACGGATTTCTCTTTGCATGGGTGCTAGACTGTTGCAGATTTCAGCATGGAACGTTGCTGTATGGGCGCGCAGACTATGCGACGGCTTCTAGCAGCGTGGTGGTATAGAGCTCCAACAAGACATTCCAGGCTGGCAGTTAGGAAAGAATCGACAGCGTAAAGTATTAGAAGAGATCAGAGAGAGTTCTTAAGTATTAGGGGGTTCAAATAGAGTCAGAGATAGTATTTATAGAGGTTGGCACATATCGTAAGACTCTTATAAGTAATTGGAATAGAAAAGTTTGGTTCAAATTTCGAGATTGAATAGAAGAGAAAAATCTCATCCAGCTTAGTAGACAAATTTTAAAATTGATTAGATGTCTACTAGATAATTATTTTATAAAATATTTTATTGCTAAATATTCTTCAAAAAATCACGTCATTCTTACCAGTTGTCTGTATCATGATATGACTTGCCCTTTTACGCCAAAAAATCAATTTAAATAAATGTTTTAAATAGCGTCCACTTAACTGGACACAATTAAATTTAAAATTTCCAACATTTTAGTTGACACATTTTTTAATTTTTTTTCCTTTTTTATCTATTTTCCATAAAAGTCTTTAAAATTGTCACAAAAGTGCTAGAAAAATCTAAAAAAATCCCAAAAGTGATGAAATGATAAAAAGTAGGAAAATCACTCAAAAAAATAATTTGAAGGGCCACTTGAGACATCATAGTGTAACATGAGATTTACTCAATATGATGTCATTTTTAGTGTGTCTACATATAATAGTGCAAGAGGGCCATGTGGTTCCATGCAAAGTCATGCAGGGCCATACCTCATAGGCTAAAGTGCTAAGATATTGTAATATTTTTCTTCCTACACTCCTAGTAAATAGATCTTTAGACTAATACTTTGCAAAGAAAATAACACATTTGTCAGAAAATCTTTTTGCCAATTTGCTTACATGTTTACTAGATAAAGAAATGCTTAGTCTTTCACATGAATCAAGCTTCAATGCTTTGAGAGTAATTAGGATCTTTGAGACCAAAATTCGACAATGTCTTGAATAGTTATAACAATCGAAAGATTATCTTAAATAACCTTAAGAGATTGAGAAGAAGAATCCAAGTAGAAAATGCTCAATGAGTAGAAGATTAACAAGAGCAAGCCTAATGGATAGAAATGAAAATAAAATATTCAACGATAAAAAATTTTCAAAAATTATAAATATGACTAGAAGTCAAGAGGAGAAAAAAGAATGTGATGATGAGTTGATTTGAAAAGAAAAGAAAGAGAAGATCGTGAGAAAAATAAGCACTAACACTCATCCTCTGATGAGACAGAGCCAACATTCTATTTTTCTATTCTCATCTCCAAGTCTCTGAATCACACAACTCGTACAATCTTTTGAAGAGGCATCTGCTTAGAATCAATTGTAATCTACATCGAGCTAATCATTCATCGACATCAAGCTTCATCTTGTTATATCTTTGTTGAAGTCAATCTTAACTACATAGCTTTTAGTATTGCCACATCAGTCTTTCAAGAATGCATTCATTTTGCAACTACTTCTTTAGAAGTGTTGGGGCTCCTGTCCGTGTGCCCTCTGGTGAGAGAAAAGTTGGGGTAAGGCATCATACAATTACTTTCCTCTATTAAAAAGAGGACCAGCATGGCTAAGAATTGGACCCTCCACGAAAAGAAGATTTAGCTGCAATTTGTATAGTAAGTGGTTGTCTGATTTAGACTTTTAGTGAAAAGATTCAAGGATAAATTTTTCTTGAAGATTAGACATAGGAATTTAATGACATTAGATCTGAGCCATAATAAAAAAAATTCGTGTCTTGTGTTTGCTTGACTACATTTTCCATTCTGTGATGTTTATTAAAAATATTTATTTTTTTATTTTGTTAATATTGTGATCGCAATCTATTCACTCTCTCTTAGTCCGTAACGTGGCCAACAATTATATGTATGTGTAGCCAATAATTACTAAGGCCATGTTTGGTATCGGGTACGTAGGGCGGAAATAGCGGGGTCATATCCCTATTTTTCATTTGTTACGGTTATTGTTCCCTGGAATAAGAGGGATTACGGGGAATGAAGATATCCCTAAAACTAGGGATAATACTGGGTATAAGCCATTCCATGGGGACCCCTGGAATGGCGTATTGCCATTTGCCATCCCCATTTGTTGCTCCCAAGGCGATGTCGCATCAACCCCCCCCCCACCACTTTTGCCCCTCTCGTGTGTTTACTCTCTTGCTCCTTCTCACATTTCCACTGTCGAGCTTTTTGTCTTCCCTCCAACGCGACTATCTTCTGCTGAACGACGACAGCGGTGGATGATCCCCGGCTCTCTCTACATCACAACGACTGCTCTTCGGCGTCGAAAATAGTTCTACGCCTCCGGTTGCTCTCCTGTACCACGGCGAGCGCTTCCGCGAGGTCGTTTCCAAAGGCACCATCATCGGACGGTGTAAGCTCCTTCCCTCTTCCCTCTTCTTCTTCCTTTCTATGTGTAAAAAACCCTTCTACAGATCGTCATTATGAGACGCTGCTTTAGCTCCTTCCCTTATATTATCAGTGTAGTGGCCATTATGTTCCAGGGCATAGACATCGTCTGTTTATTCTTCGACGCTCCTTCCTCTTCCATCGTCTTCTTCCTCTGTATGTAGAAAAACCCTTCGCAGCTCCTCATCCTCAGACGTTGCTTTAACTCCTTCCCCTTTATTGTCATGGTTTTGGCCATTGTGTTACAGGGCACGAACATCAACTGTGTATTCTTGGACGTCAAGGTATAGTTCGCTAAAAGGTTACATTCTAGCCATGTTCATTCATCAGTTGGTTCTATGGTTTCATGCTTCATTGTAGTACCCTACTTGTAGTAGACATTTTGGTATATATAAACAGATGTTTTGGAAGTTTCATTTGTATTCATCTATGTTTTCATATTCAGGATGGTTGTGTATAAGTCTATGTAAAATAAGACGTCTTTTTTTATTTCCATTGTTGACTCATAATATATTACATATTCTTCTTAGCTTTTTCATACTCATCAGTGTTCGCTCACATATTTTTCGTCACAAAAGAATGGCCACACAAACAAATGATGACCAGTCTGTCCCCATGTAATTTAATTAATTACATATATATCTATTTTTGATGATTAACAAAACCAACAAAAGTTTATCAATTATATCTAATGATATTTTATAAGTCTTAAGTACAGGAAAATACCAAGGTCAAACAAGCCAATAAATGTATGCATTACTTCTCTGAAGCTTTAATCTTTTCAATATGATACTTCTCTAAGTCCATATCAACTTCTGTTGAAGTTCACAATGATTTCCTCATAAGACAGTCATGTTGTTTCATACAAGTCGATGCCATAACGATTCTATAAGTGATCGCAACGATTTCCTTACAAGACTAAAAAGTCATGTTGTTTCAATCAAGTCGATGCCACAACGACTCTATAAGTTACCGTAACGATTTCTTTAGAGTTCGTAACGACTTGCCTGTCGCAACGACTCTATAAGTTACCGTAACGATTTCTTTAGAGCCCGTAACGACTTGCTCGTCACAACGACTCTCTAAGTTACCGTAACGATTTCTTTAGAGTTCGTAACGACTTGCCTGTCGCAACGACTCTATAAGTGACCGTAACGATTTCTTTAGAGCCCGTAACGACTTGCTCGCCGTAACGATTCTATAAGTATTCATAACGGTTTCTTTAGAACTCACAACGACTTGCTCGCCGTAACGATTCTATAAGTATTCATAACGATTTCTTTAGAACTCACAACGACTTGCTCGCCGTAACGATTCTATAAGTATTCATAACGATTTCTTTAGAACTCGTAACGATTGTTATGTCTCATAACGACTTGGTCAACCTGACTTATTCATAACGATTTCATAAGTCGTATAATCATCGATTTCATATCTTTATATCTTATTCATCTTAAAAGCGTTGACTAGTCAAAGTCCACATAGATATCTCTATGTCACTTCTGCATTTATGAGATCTGAACGTATCACTGCTGCATGCAGACAATATCATCCTTTATCGTGCTTACTCTGATTATGTCTTTTAGACTTAAGCTATTTGGCATTACTATTTTCATGTCTATTGCTACTGACGTTGACTGACATCAGAGACAGCTTAACTGTCTGCTATTTGAGATTGACATTTGTGCAGACCTCTGAACTAGCTTCATGGTACAACGTTAAACAAAATAGAAGCCAATGGATATTTCTGAAGATCTCATCTCTTTGCGTGCTCAAGTGATCAAAGACTGTTGACTGGAAGCTTCCAAGTCTCCAGATGTCATTCAGTCTAACGACTACTCAGAAGAGAGACAACGGACACTTCAACGTCTAGATTTCAAATTGAGATATAAATTCAAGTCAGAAGAACAGAAGAAACACAAGACATCGCGTATTCAAGCATTCAATTCTTCTGAAGAAGTCCAGAGCCAAGAACTTCATTCCTCTTAGTTTTTGCTCTTTGCTCTCCACTAGTTTGTGAAAATCCTGAGAGAGCCCGTGTAGTTCTGAGAGTGTGCCTTGTTTAGATCTTTGCTCTCAGCTCTAGTTGCTTCAAATCCTTGCTTGTCAAAAGCTTGATCTAAGGGCTTGAATTTCATTCATTCTCTTTGTGTTGTTTCCTTCGGTTGTGAAGGAAGACCTGGTGTGGTATCCAGGGTGTTGTTCCCTTCGGTTGTGAAGGAAGACCTGGTGTGGTATCCAGGGTGCTATTCCCTTCGGGTGTGAAGGAAGACCAGCTGAGCTGGGTGTTGTAGCGTCCTTAGGGGGACTGTACCCTAGTTAGTGAAATCCTGAGGTGTTGCTCAGGGACTGGACGTAGGACTCCTAAGGAAAGGAGGTCCTAACCAGGATAATCCTTGTGTTGTGTGATTGTCTTCTTTGTGTGTTGATATTTAAACTAACATCACTAACCTTCTTCGAAGAACGTTTGTGTGAATATTTTTTTAGTTACAGGTATCTTCTAGATTAATTTTTAAAGACCCATTCACCCCCCCTCTAGGCTCGTCTTCTGGGCAACAACAAAGGGATGGGTCCCTAATTGGAGGGAGGATGGTGATCAAGTATTGGTGGGCATCTTAGTTGAGCACAAAGTCTAGCATGATGGGTTCGTAAATGGGACATTTACAAAAGAGGCTTGGAGGATGGCATTGCGGCAGTTCAATGAGAAAACACAATTATCTTACACACTTTCTAACCTGAAAAATAGGTTCAAGAACCTGAAAAAATGGCATGCTATGTATCTTAATCTTAAGAGCAGGTCTGGATGGGGTTGGGATGACGAAAAAACATGCCAGTGCCACCTTTGGAAGATGCTTGGGAGGAAATGTTCACGGTATGTCTATATCCTACGTAAGTACTGTCATATTCATCCCATCTAACATATGACATGGAAAATGTGATTTTATTTTTTAGATTAATAAATATTACAAGACTTTGAAAGGAAAATCCTTTATTTTCATGGACCAAATGCATTATTACTTCCAATTCAATGGCAAGGGGTGACCTAGGTATAGGGGACTTTGGCAACTCTTACTTGGACCAACGTGATGAACTTAACATGGATGATGATGACCTAGTATTTGACATGATCCAAAATGACCATGATCTAAATCCTCTTAACAACCAGCAACCAACTTTGACTGAAGACATACCATCCCATACTACTGATCATACCCCCACCCCCAACAACACACCACACAACACTGCTACTGTTGCACAGACATCAGGTAGAAAAAGGAGACGTAAATCAGATACATGTAAGGATTCACTTGAAAAGATTACTAAGTTAGGAGAGGAGAGGCTAGCCCTTCAAAAAGAGGCCCTGGAGCTCCAGAAGAGTGTTGCTCCATCAGTTTCCTCTGCATTGGACCAATTAATGAAAGTGGATGGCATACCAGATCACCTATTGTACAAGGCCATAGATGTAATGAAGGGGTTGGATGACCGGTGCATCTTCCTTGGCTTTCCAGTACATCTTTGGCTTGGTTGGATTCTAAGCCATCTTTGTTACATGTGATGACTTTCATATCCTTTTGTTCATATCCATTTTTGTAGAAATTACATTATATATCTCTAAGTTAATTATTTTTTCCACACATACATGATAAATTAGCATACTATATCAATCATATGACATGGAATTTCCTTCCATTTCTATGGTTACATGCTTCATTTACTCATTCTTGATTCTATGCATATTTTCATAGTAGATTGTCCTCGGTCTAATGGATCTTAATACTGCTCCCATTCGTTAATTTCTAAATTTTTCATGGACAAGGAAGATTAATGGGAGGAGGTGGATGATACACTACTCCTTTTGCATAGCACCCCAGTATCGAGTCGGGCACTAGGTAGGCCAATGCAAACTAATGAGGGACAAGGTCATAGATGGGTTAAAGAGGTTATGTCTGGGCATTTAGCTAGATCATATTCTTCTTTCCGTATCCACCCAAGCATGTTTGTGAAATTGAGGGACAAACTAATAGAAAAGGGTGTCTTACAAGACACCAAAAATATGTCTGCCACGGAACAGTTGGCCATCTTCTTATTGTTAGTTATGGATGTCCTCAAGCCAATCATAACTTGTACAATCTTGTTCTTTGATAATAATAATAAGGCTTTTATATTCATTATGTGTAATTCGTTTATCGTTCATTATGAAGTCCATGAATATGTGCAATGGATATTAATTATGATGAGATCATAACAATGAGATTAATATCCTTTAAACGTATATTCTTAATTGTTCCTAGTCGGAGGATATCCGAGAGGACATCGGAGGATATCCGGTTAGGCTAGTACAGGTTGCACCTGCTCATATGATGAGGGTGGCTGGTCTCATAGTCACTTGTGTGGGGACACTAAGGTGAATCTGTAGGTGCTCATTAGAGAATGAGTTCACTGAACTGATCGTTATGAATTGCTGGATGGTAATGTTACCTAACTGTCAACCAGCTAGATTCATTGTCACAGTGGCGTGATTGGTCCTTAGACTTGAGACACAAGGACACCTTGTTGGTGGACTTCTGGATTTTGACCTTGACTTATAGATCTCTAGCCATGAGGTCTTAATCAGTTAAGTGTTCGGATCTAGTGAAATACCTTCGAAGGTGATTGTGTGGTCAATATGGGATCGCTCGCTCTCGGTAATAGGAGAGTGAATGCTCTACGGAAGGATGCCTGATAGTCCCTGGCCAGGGCAAGACTACTTATCAGAAAAGGAGTTTTCTGATATAATTATGCGGCATCTAAACCGAGTGAGTGTGCAATTTAGGGTTTGACAGTTGACCATACCCTAAGTGCACTCGGGAGCATTGTACGAACGAAGGATTATAGTCACGTGGTAACTGATGATACAAAAGGTTCCTTGAATGGGTTGCTGAAACCCAATCCTTTCCAGGATCAATGGTGTTGCTTGGCACCCAACTTGATTGGAAGCCCGGTCAATTATCGTGAGACGATAATTGATTGTGTAATTAATTAATATGAGATGTTAATTAATTACCATAAGTCAATAAAGAGTTATTGAGCTTAATGGGCTGAAAACTGGACTAGCAGTTGGGCCTAGAGGGTCACACGCATAAGAGTTCCGAGCAGACTGGGCAAGGTGTTCTTTATAGACAATGACTGGGTTTTTGTGAAAAACCGCGGTGTCTATAAATATACACTGAGAGTTAAACCCTGGGTCAAGCTCCAGGCTTAAACCTGGCCGCCCCCCTCCTCTCTCTCTCCCAGGCGCCCCCCACCCTCTCTCTCCTCTCTCCGGCACATGGTGGAGCTGAGATCCGGGAGACATGTGGAGAACGAGGAGATCCCGTCTGCGTCCGGAGCTCGCGTGGATACGACTAGAGGCCGGACACTTGAACGGCTTGAAGCATCGGCGCCTCCTGCGCCACCTCCTCCCCGGATTCGGGAGTTACGCAACCCCGCAAAGGTAAAGATGAGATCTGCCTGTCTGCGGGTTCAGGGTTTTTGTTCGATCCGACCGCCGGCAACGATATCTATCTGTGGAAATCGCGTTTCCGCTGCGCTCTGTGCGTTTCCTTACAGTGGTATCAGAGCCAGGTTGCTGGCTCGGTCGGAATCGGCGTCATATGAATGTCATTTTTGCATTTTCGTCGATTCCCGTTCTGCATGAATCCCTAATTTTTACCTCGTTCCTGGGTCGCACATGGGATGTGCACTTCCCGTTTGGTACACGGAAGTTGTTCCTGGTACCAAGGGCTTCGCGAAGAACCCTTCGTGGCGTCGTTTGGCCCTTTGTAGAGGCCACACGAACCCCTGCAAGATGCCGCCTCCATGCTTCTTGGACAGTCCAAGATGGGCGAAATTTTGCAGGTTTTTAGGGCTTTTTCGGGATGGGTTTTCTGGGCCTGTGGGGCGATGGCAGGCGGTCTTCGGCACCGCGGCGCCTTCCGCGGCCGCCGGAGGCGGCGCGGAGGGCGGCATGGCCGCACCGCACGGCGCTGCGCGGTGGGGGTGGCGGCCAGGGTTTCGCCCTGGCCGCAGCCCCTGTCGGGCGGGAGGGGCAACCCTCGCGGGTCGCTCCGCGGGCCCCCCGTGTCCGGGTTAACTTACCCGGACCCAGGGCGGGGCCCGGGGCACCCACGCGGGTGCCCGTGCCGGGCTGCCTCTGGGCGGACCGGCTACCGGATCCGCCCCGCCCGGATCCGGACCGGCCCCCACTTACCTCCATTTTTTTAAGTTTTAAATTGTTTAAAAAAATAAAAAAATGTTTTAAAATCCCAGAAAATTCTGAAATTAATTTTAAGAGTTTTTAAAATTGTTTTAACTCTCTGTAAATTAATTTCAGATATTTGACCCAATGTTTAATTAGTTTAAGGAATTCTAAATTGTTTTAGTTATTCCTACCATCTAATTAATGCATGTTAATTAATTTAAGAATGTGATTCTTGTTAAATTAATTAACTGTAAATTTTGGCGGATTCATGCAGCAACGATGAATGACATTTATCTAAAGTTGTTAGATGTTATCCATGTTAGCTAAATTGTTTAGTTAAATAGTTTTCAAAATATAATTATTTATTTTTGAAGTAAAATATTTCAGAAGTAATTATGTGATAATTGCTTGTTGATGCATGTGATGTGTGTGGATGGATGGTCATGGACTTAGATATCATGTGATGATTGTTATGGTTAATGGCAAATGATGTAATTTATGAGGACTGCGTGCCTCCCTCTCTCCCTCCATTGAATCTGGGTTGTACATTCTATCTCCCCTTATTATGTACTCCCCTTGACTTGTTCAAGGTTTCTTATTATTATATGATGTACATTTATGGGCCTGCGAGCCCAATTTAAATATACTTGTAATTTTAAGAAGCGGATTGGCGGAGAGGAGGAGAGTACCATGCAGGATGTTGCTTGGAGATAAAGTTACATCAAGCTAAAGCATCAGATGCGGGCGGGTGCCATTTGTTCACCATATTTGTGGATTACCAACTGGCTCTGGTAATGCCACTCTAGGTTAAAGTCCATGATCATCTATCATATTTCTTCATGTATATGATATGTGTGGAATGTGCTGTGGTATATATAATTAAAATATGATATTTCAAATTCTATATATCAATAGCACAAAGATATAGAGACCAAGATAAAACATGAAAATCCCTCCTTGTTCAAACCTTAAGCCGTAGCGTAATCATTTAGAATGAATTACGTGGCCCTCCATCATTATAGTTTTAGGATTGTCATTAGATCGGCAAGTTTGTTGTGCTATCCACAAGGCTTGTCAAGTCTAATGACAGACTAAAACTATGGCATGATGATGCCTTAAACGGGGTAGAGGACCGGTGTAGCTTTGTTGTGCTATCCACAAGGGCTACATCCAAATCTATGCTCGTTACGTAATGATGGTACTGCTTAGACTGGATTTAATGACTTGTTGTGCTATCCACAGGGTCATTAAAATTCAGGGGCCAAAATAAGATCGGATATTGCAAGAGTTGCAAGTGTCAAGGGTTGACCGCTTTCAGATCATAGTATGGTTTGTTGTGCTATCCACAAGATCATGCTATGAGTCTGTGAGATTCCGATCCCCACTAGGAGACCGTCGGATCTCCCATTCTGTATATCTGAGGGTTATACAGTCTGCCGAAAAATAGTGGGAGCTAATCTTGATTAAGTCCTAATCTAGATTTATTTATTATATGAACATCTGCTAGTTGTGTTTACATTTCCTTTATTGGCAAAAATGTCGTTGGGTAACCCACTCTGTGCATACTGGATGCCAACAAATTGACAGGCCCGAACTACTCGGATTGGCTCAGGAACCTGAAGATTGTCCTCAGGTCTGAGTGCATTGCCTATGTCTTGGAAGGTGAGTTTATCTGAGATGCTGAACATGCTGAAGACTGCTGAGGGCAACCTTGAGAAGGAAAAGCCCACTGTTCTCATGATTGGAAAGTCCAAAAGAAGAGGAGATCAGTGCAAGCCTTTGAGAAAGGCAATGCAAAGAAGCAGTCCAAGCAAAAACAAAAGAAGGACATAAGCAAAGGAGCAGAAAAGGGCGAGTGCTTCCACTGCAAGAAGAAGGGGCACTAGAAAAGAAATTGCAAGGACTACCTTGCATTGAAGGCTCAGGAGAAGCATAAGCTTGGCGAAGCTTCAGGTATCTATATGATAAATCTTCATTGTCTATTAGAGATTCCACATCTTGGGTTTTAGACATTGGATGTGCTTCTCATGTCTGCAATGATGTGCAGATGTTGACATGTAGAAGAAAGCTGAGCAAGGGCGAGGTGAACTTGAGGCTTGTAAACGGCGTAAGTGTTGCTGCACATACTGTGGGGATAGTGAAGCTCAAGTTACCCTCAGGAGATTTACTTTCATTAGATGATTGCTACTTTGTGCCTAGCATTATTAAGAACATTGTTTCTGTTTCTTGTTTAGACAGAATTGGATACAAGTTTACCATTGAGAACAATAGTTGTTCAGTTTATTTAAGAAATAAACTAGTTGCTTTAGCAAGTTTGGTGAATGGTTTGTATCTACTTGATGTTTCTTATGCAAATCTCTATGTTGATGTTTCTCCTAAGAGAAGTAAGAATAGTGTGAACACTGCCTACTTGTGGCATTGTAGGCTTGGTCACATTGGCGAGAATAGGCTTCAAAAGTTGCATAAGAATGGATACTTGGATCCATTGATTATGAATCATATGCAACTTGCGAATCCTGTTTAATGGGTAAGTGACCAAATCTCCATTTAGTGGACATGGAGATAGGGCCAAGGACATATTGGAACTAATACACTCGGATGTATGTGGTCCAATGTCTACCCAAGCCAAGGGTGGCTACTCATACTTCATTACATTCACGGTGACTACTCAAGGTTCGGATTTGTTTACTTAATGAAGTACAAATCTGAAGCTTTTGGGAAGTTCCAAGAATTAAGAATGAAGTTGAGAAGCAAACTGGAAAGAGTATTAAAATCCTACGGTCAGACCGAGGAGGTGAATACTTAAGTACAGAGTTCACACAATCTTAAAGGACAATGGTATCCTTTCTCAATGGACTCCTCCCATACACCACAGATGAATGGCGTATCGGAAAGGAGAAATCGTACCTTGTTGGACATGGTGCGATCCATGATGAGCCGTTCACAGTCACCAGTTTCCTTATGGGG
>JACBKR010004487.1:0-23569 GCA_014218235.1 Colocasia esculenta | reverse complement strand
AATGGCCATTTTCTTCACGAGAAGTTTGACAAAGTCCTCATTCTTAAAGTCTGTACCATGAATTGATCGATACTGATCACATGATGATTACCTCAGTTATTTCTGGCTTGTGACTTTTTTGTACTATTTTTGTCTGAACTTTAGGAAATAATGAACAATGCTTCTGATTTCACTTCTAAAAATGATATCTAAGTGAACCTTACTTCTGTAATCATCATCAATAACATTCCTTCCCTAATATTTTCAATTCTTCGCCTTTCAATAACTGGATTTGGATTCTCCTATGTCCATAATATTCCATATTGAAGAATGAGTTTCCAATTGTTTTTGAAGTGTGTGTTACATTGTTTCTGGACTGAATTTATTGGTGTTCCCTTTGCACAAGTTGTACATATTGCAGATTTCTTCATTTCATCTTTGGAAGACATTCGACTAGATCATGTTTGAGTAATTTGTTGATTACGTGAGGTGCGAACATGTCTTAGTCTTTTGTGCCACAATCAGTATCTTCTGCTTGGCAGTTGCAAGACGTAAGTTTACTCCTTTAGTTCTATCAGTTGAAGTGTATATAGATTCTTCATCTTGAGAGCTTCAAAGACTACTTTCTTATCCTTTAGAATTATACACTTATCATTTTAAAATTTTACCAAGTGGCCTCTGTCACATAGTTGGCTGATGCTTATGAGGTTATACTTGAGCCCTTCAACATACAATATATCTTCTATAAATCTTTGGTCTTTTTCTTCTTATTGTCCATATCCAATAACTTTGCCTTTCCATTACTCCATAGTTTACTTGACCAATTTCACTTCTGAACTTGTAAATACCTTTCTATCTCCTGTCATATGCCTTGAGCATCCACTATTCAAATACCATTTGAATGCTTTCAGGTGGTCCTACATATAAACTTAAGTTGAGGTTTTTGGTACCCAAATTTTCGTGGGTCATTAATGCTTATTCTTTTGAATCCATTGTAGGTGCTTAGTAGTGCATGTGTTTATGGTGTGTCTTAACTGGTTACAATGAGAGCAACATAGATTATATGCATTTTTTGTTTGTGTTCTCATATTTTCATTTTCTGTTTATATTGATGTTGATTTACTTATCTATGTTTTCCATTACTTTTCTTTTACAAAGCTGGGGGTTGGATATTGTTCATGATAAATAATTTTCTCTTCATTTGTAGGTGGTTTATATCCTACTCCATGCTTCTTTTAACCAGTTCATGCACCATTTAGTCTTGCTACTAGAGATGTTTTACACAGTTATTTTATCTATTGATGCTCTAAGATAATCATTCACTATTGGGTTCTTATGTGTGAAGATTGTGATTAAATGTTTTTGATGATGAGAAATATTAGTTGATGTTGTGTATGATAGAAATATGATGACAATGACAAAGACATGCAAGAAATAATCACATATGAGAACATGCTTTTATTGATCATCTATACATTCATTGTATCTCACTTATATGTTTCTCAATGTAGGTGTGAGTGTATACAAGTCAAGCAACAAGAAGCAAGTGAAAAAGATCAAGAAAAAGACTTCAACTGAACTCCTGTCTACAGGCATGAAGGCCCCTGTCGACAGATGGACCCCTCCAGAACAAAAACAAGCTACTTTGGGACAGTACTGTAGACAGCTGAAGTTCACCTGTTGAGATACAGATGTCCTGTCGACAGATGAGAATGCCTATTGACAGCCCAGTGTTCCAGGAACTCTCAAAGGTTCTGGAAACCAGAAATATGCAGTAGCTGTCGACAGCAGCAAATCGCCTGTCGATAGATGAAGATTAGAAAGATCTGATGGTCATGATATGAACTATATTTGGGTGATCCCTTTAAGCACAACTCTCCATGTTTGGACACCCATATATAAGGTCATATGAAGCTATTTTTGTAGTAAGAAACCACAATACTTAACCCTAAGCAAAACCCAAGATAAGCTTCTCCCTGCTGCTCTGCTTCAACCCTCCGTCAAGAGTAAAGAAGATTCATCTTCTGAGCAGAGTTGAAGTCGGTTCGTCCGTGATTTAAGCTTCTACATCATCTGAGAATCATCAAGTTGAAGCTTGGAGTTCGTCTGGATGACCAGCGAGAAAGAGATCTACATCTGGATTTGATTCTTTATCTCAGAAACTCTCCTCTTATACTTTTCATATACCTGTGTGTGTGGTAGTGATTCAGCGTTCTTTGTGCTTGATTCACGTGTGGCTAGTTGTTCTGATTGCGTGTTTGCTTCAGACAACGTGCGTGTGTGTGTTGTAGAGTGAACTTGCTCATAAGTAGCTGTTTCTGTGTGATACCCCAAAATTTCATTCTTTTATTGTGCATGTGTATTTACTTGTTTGTGTATAGCATGAGTATTCAATTGTGCATATTACCATTTTTATACTTCTCATGAACACATGCATATATATATATGATATTTATGTGAGAATAGGCAATTAGCTAACTTTGTGTATATTGTATATACTAAAATCCTAGGCTATATGCTTAAGTAATATTGTGCATGTTTAATCTAATTATCGATGAGCAGTGGTATTTATCTATTTCGTGCATAATGTACATAACTATGTTTGTTACGTGGTGTGGTATATTATACATATGTCAATTTAGTGTGTACATGGAAGAATTTTTTATTGTTGTATAGATATATTTCTTAGTTAACTTATTGCATGTTGCATCTTAATGATATTATGCATGCACTTTCTAAATCTTGAAGTGCATATTATACTACTTATTCCATGGATACTGTGTATAATATATGAAGTACATATGTATACATGTGTGTTATCTTATGCATGTGATATCTAGATAATTCTATACGCATTAAGTTATCCATAGTATATACATATATTGTACTTAATAGTGTTGTGCATACGATATGTAACTACTGTTATCTACCATGTAAGTACATGAGAGTTATTTTCATACACGTTATATATATTATAAATGTGCATGCATTATCTAACTATTAATGTATGTAATAAATTTATAAATTCCATGCATATTGCATGTGTTGTGCATATACTAAGAAGTTATTATCATACATCTTGTAAACAATTGTGAGTTTATTTCCGTGCATGCAATAAATATTTAAATGTGTATGAGTTATTTAATTATTGATATGCCTAATATTTTAATTATTCGATGCATGTTGTATGTAACCATGATGTGTATATGTATACATATATATGTTAATCTTGTTTAAATGATATCTATTTACTTTTAAGCATGTTAAACTATTTATGACATGTATGATACCTAAATAATAGTGTGTGTATTATATTTATATGTTCATGCATAATGCATATAATTATGTAGTTTGTATGATAATATATATATATATATATAATGTATGTATGTTATTCTGAACATGCATATCTTTGAGCGTGCATGCATGTTATCTTTAATTTGATTATTATAAGTTTTATTTAAATAAATAAAATATGATGCAAGTACTTTATATAGTGAATGCATATATATTTATTTATTTATGCACACACTTCGTTGTTGGAGGTGATTGTACGTTAATTGAATGCATAGCGGTGTTTTGGCCAAGCACTGTGTTGGCGGCAGCATCTCTGGATGCCACCCAGGTTGACTACAACCGATGTTGACGTCAATATAAGTTGACTACAACTGATGTTGACGTCAATATCCTTCCTATGTAACGGTTCCAGATTTGTTAAGGCCCGCGTTTTGGCCGGTTCTAGATTAGGAAACCCATCCTAATGTGTAGGAAACCTACCCTATTGTGTACCCAAACCCCAAGCCTATAAAATACTCATCCTAGGGCGAGGGGAAAGCTTTTAGCATTGGTGAAACCCGAGCACCCGTAATGGAGAAGAGCTGATCTTTAGAGGGCCGGATCTGACGACTGGAGGTGTTCCCTGGGGATCTACAACAACTGGGAGATATCCTATACATAGGAGAAGAAGTCCCAACTCCGAGGAATCATCTTCATCGATAGAAGAACCAGATCTGAGGAGAGTTTCAGCACCTTCTTGGCAGGCCGAGGAGGGCTTCATCGACGAATCTTGATCTTTGTAGATTTATTTAGAGGCAAGTAAACCCTAGATCTCAATCTTATACATCCCCTAAGTCCTAGGTATTTTTTGGATTTTTTCCTTGAGTCTGGAACCCCCAAATTCCCTTTGTATTGAGTGCTGTCTGTGTGTGCTGCTGGGAGGAAGTTGGCGGCAGCATCAGCTGCAGTCAAGTTCTTCAGGTTGGCGGCCAGGGATGTTGAAGTTAACAGTAGGCGGCCACATCCCTTGCAGTTAACTTCTTCAGTGTCTTGAATGCATTGTTTGATCTTCATAAGCTGTTTAAATGATTTCCAGATATAGGTACATGCTGCAAATTTTGTGTGTGTGGCTGTATATAGTCACTAGGTCGTATCATAGGTTGCCCTAATTTTCTATGAACTGTTATTTATTAAAATTTAGTAATTGAATTATGAGCATCATATAAGCATGTTTAAATCTTGTATAAATGGATTTATTTAAGTTATGGTTTTGTAATTTTTACATGATAGCATGGTCTGATATTAGATTTCTGAACTCTTAACACCCAACCTTTGGTGTACCATGTTTAATGATATTTCAATGAATATGTCTAAATTCTTGTTTAAATTGTAGAAATTATATTTACTGTTCGAAAATCTGCAAATTGAAGATGTGATATGTTTAAAGTTAATAACCTGTCATAAAAATTTTGTACTAATTTGATGACAGAAGGTGCAATTATTTTTAAATCATGGGAATTATTCATATTAGATATGTAAAATCTAATCTGTGTAATTCAGTAATTAACAGCCTGTTTAGGATTGTAATATGAGTTGTTTTACTTCTAGAAAACAGTAGTACATGTTGGGTTAACTGAGATGTGTGCAATTGATAAATAATACATGTAAAGTGATTAAATAGTTTATGTGAATATGTGAATAATGAGAGGAAATGTGATAAATGTATGTGTAACAATTGGGCCAATTTGACACTGCTACCCTAGAGGTTTGAGAGTTGTACCATAGAAAGTCTCTATGGTAGGCTCAACATTGTGAAAAGTATATCCTAAAGGTATTAGATGAAACCTGGAGGTGGACAACTACCCACGGATAGGTGGAGAGGGCTTCTCCCGTTCTGCGCAGTTACCAAGATTCGCCACTACATTGCCTAGGTGGTGGGTATGTGATTATGAGTTGTGTTATGAGATGTGCTATGAGATGAGTTATGTGCTTTGAGATATTGGTGTGTGTGTCCTCTAGTAGGTGGTTAGGACTATGTGTCATGGCATCTTAAGCTATGGATATGAATAAAGTGAAAGATGAGATGCAAATGTGGCACGTGATGAGTGCAAATGATATGATATGTGAAAAGTGAAAATGAAGAGTAAATGATATGAAGAATATGTGAAAGATATGTAAGGAGAGTTACTGTTAATGAGAGTGTGCTTGCATGTGAAAACCAATGTATTAATGCACTATGTTCATGTTTTTCATGTAATAATACCTCAATTGCAATACCATGTTTAGCATCATGTCATGTAGTTTATTATTCTTCATGTAATAGTGCATGTGAATAAACATATGTAATCAGGTCATTTATGCAACGTGAAAAATGAACATGTGGAATTACTAAATGAATGAGATTGTGTGTGAATAAATCTAATTCCATGTAATTGAGTTTAATTCATGTCAAAATAGCAAGTAAAGTATGGTTATGAATGTGATAAATACAAGAAAGAATGTTTAGGTTCCATGCTAGATGTGATGTTTACTTAGCATAAAGTTCCATGCTTAAGTGCTTATTGTTGCCAACCAACTTGACTATGTTTTAACTCTTCAATTCATGCTAATAAATGTGAAATCGTGTGTAATGAGATTTATTTACATTAAAACAGCAAGTAAAATGTGCAATTAAATATGAAAAGTGCATGTGAAAAGTGAATAGTCATCATGCTAGGTTGTTCATTTCTTTATGCTTAATTCTATGTTCTAGTTTGTAGAAACGCATCATGAATGAAAAATGTTTGGATGGATGAATCATGCTATATGTTAGGTGTAGAGGACATGTACAAGTGTATGTTTAGTATCCATGATTTAGAATAAACATGTGATAGTCTAAAGCATGTCTAGGTGATTTAAATATAGTTGATAGTTAGGAGTATGTACCATGTGTATTCTTTTAGTTTAGACTCATACTTGCTTCGGCGTACAGGTTGACAGGTATCCCGTGTCAGAGGGAGGCATAGCGGAGGACGACATCTTGGAAGAGGTTGTGGAGTTTGCTTTAGAAGTATACTTTTTCTTTTCATAGCATGAATAAAGTTTAATTGCATGGACTGTGATAGACAATGTAGTTCTTTTATCATGTAATATTGTGGACATTGTCATTTTATTTTGCTATATAGACTGTGGAATGTGTGATGGTGATGGATTAAAGTTGAGTTAGTTATTTTATTTCCGCTGTACTCAATTGCTATCCACGTACATATCACCTATCGGCTAGTGTTGGGTTATTGTCCCACTGGGGATTGGTATAATCATACCGATGAGGAGGGGTCGTTACAGAGATGGCATCAGAGCCCAAGGTCGGATTGTACATACATGGTAGAACCATCACCGTCACAATATGCAAAGTCCTTTTAAGGAAATTGTCCATGTAATAAGCACATGTCGTCGCGTTCAAGTGGGTCTAGAAACCCACGTAACACATAGTTTGAGGTGTCAGGGTTGTCCGCTCAGACCTTAAATTATGACGGAAGACTCGTCACTTTCACTTGAATCGCGACATACCTATACGTTGCATTCATACAAAACAGAATCGCGACGTCTGGATATGTCGTGTTCTTGGTTTCTTGCCAAAATGCAACAAATGATACACCCTTCATGATAGATTTATAACTTGAAAACTAGTGATATCTAGAAAAACTCTGAACATGAAAAACGTTAAGGACATCAAGTAGATGAGAACATGATTTTGTTTTGACCCAAAACGACTTCGATTCTTGTAAATCACCACATAACCATGAAAAGCATTGGACTTGTACTTGTTAGGGAAAACACTTAATATGGATAACATGCTTGATGGAAATTGGGAAAAATAGATGCAAAATAAACTAAACACGATGCTCATTCAGATGGTATAGCACTTTTAGTTTTGGTCTGAGATCACCTACCTTGAAGTGGATCTAAGAGGATCTTCTACAGAGGTCGCAGCAGAGTAAAGGTTGGAGAAGATAGTGTCCTCCTGGCCGATCTCCTCCTCTCTCCCAAAGCTCTAACTCGCCTCCACATGACCCCAACACAATGGTAAACTTCCCCTAAAATTTTTATGATGATTACTTATATGTTTAGGGTTTAATTCAAGTCCTAATGAGACTAGGAAGGGTGGGTTGTGGTTTTCTGCATGGCACCTTCCATGTATTGGAAATTCTCCACCCAATTGGGGTAGTATACCATTAGGAAAGCTCTTAGCATGGTTGGTCATGAATTGGGTTACTATGCTTGGCTAATTACATTAGTTTTAACCCTAATTTGCCATTTCCTATTTTTTGCACATTTTTGTTACGATTTAGGGATATTTTCTCTCACTCTATCTTCGAAAGTCCTAATTCGGTCCAATAACTTTTATGTGAGCTAATAATAATGAAGCCCATTACTTCTTGCTGTTTATTGGGTTTTAATTATCTCATTTCATTAATAGTCTTATTTACTTATTTATTGAAAATTATCAGGTTGCTACATCCTCCCCTCCTATAGGAATTTGGTCCCCAAATTCACATGACCATACTGGAGAGAATGTCTTACCGAAAACATCCGGGTAGTTTCGCCTTATTGTTGACTCAAGTTCCCAGGTAGCGTCCTCAACGCCTCGCTTGTTCCATTGAACTTTGACCATGAGTATGCTCCGATTCTGTAGTTGTTGTACCTATCGATCCAGAATCTTGATAGGTTTCTCATGTAAGTCATATCCTTCCTCAATACTAAACCTTCGAACCCGATCACATGCTCATCATTATATACAAACTTCCTTAGCATAGATATATGGAAGACATTATGAATCATTTCCAGTTGCGGAGGTAACGACACTTGGTAAGCTACTTCTCCAACCCTTTCTAGGATTTCAAAAGGGCCGATAAATCTTGGACTCAATTTCCTTTAATTCCAAACCTATGGATTCCATGCGAAGGTGACACCTTCAAGAACACTTGGTCACCAACTTGAAATTCTAAGTCCCTTCTCCTCTTGTCTGCGTAGCTCTTCTACCTAGACTACGCTATTTTAAGACGCTTACGAAAGAGCTGGATCTTTTGAGTGGTATCTGGCACTATCTATGGTCCCAACCATTGTCTCTCTCTAGCCTCTTCCTAACACGTAGATGATTTGTAATTTCTACCATACAATGTGTCAAAGGGTGCCATCTTTATGCTCGCTTGATAGCTATTATTATATGCAAATTCAAGTAGAGATAACTGTTCATTCCAGTATCCTTCAAAATCAATTCCATAGGCTCGGAGCATATCTTCGACAATTTGGTTTGTCTTTTCTGTTTGACCATCATTCTGGGGGTGAAAGGCAGTGCTGAAATTTAGTCGAGTGCCAAGTGTTGTCTGCAACCCTCGCCAAAAATGTGACGTGAATCGGGGGTCCTTGTCAGATACAATGGATGAGGGGACTCCATGTAATCTAACCACCTCCTCAATGTACAATGCAGCAAGCACATTCCTGGGCCATTTACTCTTCATAGGCAAGAAGTGAGCCGTCTTAGTTAATTGGTCCACAATTACCCATATTGCATCAAGTCCTCCCCTGGTTCTAGGTAATCCCATAATAAAGTCAATTCCTACTACGCTTTCCCATTTCCATTCAGGTATATTTAGGGGTTGTAGCACACCTACTAGCCAAAGATGTTCTGCCTTGACTTGCTGACAAGTTAACAGCGTGCTACAAACTCAGACCTCTCTTTTCATGTTTGGCCACCAATAAGTTCTTTTCACATCTTGATACATATTAGTAGCTCCAGGGTGAATTGTATACCTGGATCGGTGAGCTTCAGTCATTAGCTTCTTCTTTAGTTCTTCATTATCCGGTACACAGGTTCTTCCCTTGAACACCAGTCTGCCACTCTGTTGGAAATCGACTTGGAGCATCACATGCGCAGCGGAAGTAAAACAAAACAAAAATTAATTTCCATCCATGTACTTAATCGTACTATGATGTATGGTGCATGTAAACATACATACAAATAAGGCGTGAGACAATCTCACCTAGGAGAGATTGTATATCCCCTATAGTGCAGAACCACATAGCGGCCAACAGTAGCAAGTAGCAGCAACAACAAGAGGGCTCTGCCCTCCTAGTTCTCCTCTTACATAGGGAGAGCATAGTGGGGAGAGATGAGAAGGGGGATGAAGAAGGTGGTTTCTCCTCTGAAGCTCTAGCCCATGAACTTCAAAGAGAACCCCCTTCTATTTATAGAGAGCCTAAAAGACACCTCATCATGTCATGATGACAAGGGACACCTCGCAGGGACACCTCGTTCTGTCATAATAACAAGAGGGACACCTCGTAGGGACACCTCGTCATATAATCATGACAAGGGACACCTCACAGGGACACCTCGTCATGTCATGATGACAAGAGGGACACCTCGTCATGTAATCATGACAAGGTACACCTCGTCATGTCATGATGACTAATGATGATGATGTGTCCTCCTTCTAGAAGGGGTGAGGTGGCATGATTCTGGTATGCTCCCTTAATGGATCCTTGTCAAGGCTTATTGGGTCTTACCCAATAGGTCCATAATGGGTTAAATAAAGCTTATAGATAACTTTTATCCAATCCTCTATTCATCGCGTTATCCACCTTTACGTGTGTGACCCTCTAGGCCTAATATCGAGCTGGCCGTGAGTTGCACCCATCAAAACTCCTTCTGACTTGGTGAATTATTATCTCCATAAAATTCACTCAACTCATCGATTATGAACATACTAGGCCACTATGCCATAATCCCAGACGATACGAGTGATGAAATCCATTGGACCTATCTGCCCATAGTTACCGTGTACCTGTAGTCCCTCATCCATCTATTATCCCAAAGACTGTATATTAGGCATGGTGTTGTCAGGCCTATACGGAATCTGTTAAAGTCAAACTCTTATCAGATTCTCTTGGAGAACTCCTTCTCTCTAAATCCGATTGACCCTCGCTAGGGATTTGCCTGAGTAAGGCAATATGTGATATTCCTCTCACGATACTGAGAGTGGATGATCCTCTATTACACATAATTGCCTTTGTAAGGTTGGCTACCATTCCCAATGATTGGCTATACTAGAACTGGAACATCCAGACCTATAAATCCAGTATCAAAGAATAGAGTACTCAAACAAGACATCTTTGATGTCTCAAGTCTAAGGACCAGTTACACAACTGAGACTACGGAATCTCTATCTGACAATCAGGTATCATTAACCATACAACATTCTGAGAATGGATCATTCAGTGAACTCATTCTTCAATAAGCACATGTACCATATCCCTAGTGTCTCCACACAAGTAGCTATGAGACTAGCTGCTTCCATCACATGGACAGATATATGGCACACCGGTGTTTCCGGTCATCTCAATGTCCTTCTTGAGTAACCTATGGCTAGGAATATTTAGGATCTATGTTTAAAGAGTATCGCCTCATTATCATGATCTCATCATGATCCAATTCCCATTGTACAGACACATGGACATCATAGTATACATACCCATGGAATATACAGTGAGAAAATATTATTATAATATTACCAAAAGAGATTGTACATAATTACAAGTGCCATCACTCAAGTGAATTGGCTTGCAGGGTACCTATAACTAGTAATCTCTCACTTGACCTAAAACCAATCACCTACATGTCTGATTCCCATTAGACCTCGGTGTCGCTCAAAAACAATTTCAGTCAGTGGCTTTGTCAGAGGATCTGCAATGTTATCATCGATGAATTCTTTTTACTGCTACATCGCTACGGGCCATGATCTCTCTGATCAATTGGAACCTCCTTAGACGTCTGATGAGACCTAGGTTCCTTTGCTTGAGCAATTGCCCCGTTGTTGTCGCAGAACAATGAAATTGGCTCTTCATGGCCATACACCACTCCTACATCTGTGATGAACTTTTTCATACAGACAGCTTCCTTGGCTGCTTCTGAAGCAGTAATGTACTCTGCCTCGATAGTCGAGTGAGTAGTAGTCTCTTGCTTGGAACTCTTCCAGCTTACTGCTGCTCCATTCAGGTTAAAAACATACCTTGAGTTAGACATACTATCATCGATATCAGACTGGAAACTTGAGTCCGTGTAGCCTTCAACCTTGAGGCTACCTCCTCTATACTAGTAAAAGATCCTTAGACCTTCTCAAGTACTTAAGGATACACTTTACTCCCTTCCAGTGTTCCAAACCTGTATCTGCCCGATACCTGCTCGTAACACTTAGAGCATGTGCTATATCAGGTCTAGTACATAACATTGCATACATGATAGATCCTATAGCAGACGCATAGGGTATTCTATCCATGTATGCCCCTTCTTCTAGAGTCTTTGGGTACATACTCTTAGAAAGAGAAATTCCATGTCTCAGTGGTATGAGACCTCTTTTGGAATTTTCCATGTCAAATCTTTTCACTATGGTGTCTATGTACATGAACTGGGACAAGCCATGCATCCTCTTATATCTATCTCTATAGATCCGAATCCCCAAAATGTAGGATGCTTCCCCTAAGTCCTTCATGGAGAAGTTCTTTGATAACCAAGTCTTAACTGTGGATAGCATTCCAATATCATTTCCAATGATGAGGATGTCATCCACATACAACACCAAAAAATGATAACACTCACTCCCCCTTACCTTCCTATATACACAAGGCTCATCTTCATTCTTAATGAAGTCATAAGATCTGATTACCTCATCAACCTTATGTTCTAACTTTGGGAAGCTTGCTTTAGTCCATAAATGGACTTAAGCAACCTACACACCTTATCTGGACTTTTCTCAGAAACAAATCCATCAGGCTGTATCATATACACCTCTTCCTCGAGGTTGCCATTGAGGAATGCGATTTTCACATCCATCGGCATATCTCATAGTCATGGTATGCTGCAATGGCCAATAAAATTCTGATAGATTTTAGCATGGCGACGAGTAAGAAGTTTCGTCATAGTCAATACCTTGCCTTTGACGATATCCTTTTGCCACAAGCCTGCCTTAAGGTCTCTACCTTTCCATCTACTCCAATCTTCTTCTTGAAGATCCATTTGCACCCAATGGGTACAATACCCTCAGGTGCATCAACTAGGTTCCAAACCTGGTTGGAGTATATGGAATCCATCTCAAAATTCATGGCCTCTTGCCATTTCCTAGAGTCTATGCTCATAATAGCCTCCTCGTAGTTTGAGGATCAATATTCCCAGAATCTTGCCCCTTGATATGTCCCACATATTTTTCAAGAGGGATAGGAACTCTACTTGACCTACGCAAATTTGGAATTTGAGTGATAGGTACTAGAACAGATTCTTCTTGCATAATGGTGATTGAGCTAGGTTCCCCAACCTCACTCAATTCTATCACACTCCCACTTTTCCACCAAGAATGTGTTCCTTTTCAAGAAACACTACTCTCTTGGCAACAAAGACCTTTTGGTCCTCAGGGTGATAGAAGTAATACCCACAAGTTTCTTTGGGGTATCCCATGAATATGTACCATTCTGACCTTGATTCCAATTTATCAGAGTTGTGTCTCTTAACGTGGGCAGGGCAGCCCCAAATCTTCTTTTTTTTTTAACAGAAACGGTCCTCAGTCCTCAAAGGCTAAGAGAGTGCACCCTCCCCAGAGGGGGAGAATGTTCTCACTCCACCAGCGAGAGGTTTGGGCCTAAAATTTTATATAGATTGAGAGAAAAAGTAGCTACAACCACCAAACAGCAAGGCCCAACAAAGCAAAAAGAAAACTAGTCTAGCCAAATAGAAGGCAACCCAGTTTAATCTAATGTAGCTGAACCCCTACAATCTAGGGGCAGGTGCATCATAAAAGAACTAAAAATTCTATTTTCAGCATAGCAAGCAACAGCTGGGGATGCGAGGCCATCAGCAACTTTGTTAGCTTCCCTGTACACGTGATGGATAACCACCCCATGTCTATGAAGACTAGTTGCTGCAGACCGCCACCATCTGAAACTGTCCTAGCTAAGAGAGGAGTTTGTAGATAGAGATTTTACAACGATAGTTGAGTCTAAATAGATCAACGAAAGCCAAAAATCGTGCTCTTCAGCTAGCTTGAGACCATCATGAAGTGCTCTTATCTCCGCCTGAAGACTAGTACCAAAACCATAATGGAAAGCGAAATGAAGAAGGATATGGCCATTGGAATTTCTGATACAACCACCACCACCACTCAAACCTGGGTTTCCTTTGGATGCACCATCCACATCAAGAAAAGTCCAGTGAGGAGGAATCCACCGAACAAGCTTCATTTCGCACCTTCTAACAATGGGGTTAAAGCCAATAAAAGAAGGGCGGCTTCCTGATTGATCGATGGAGGATTTCTAAAGTTAATTTGATGGATAGCATGTGAGATCTGTGATTTGATATCCTCTGTTAGACCCCAAATTTTTTCCTCTTTTATGTGTATATATATATATATATATATATATAGGTGTAAAAGATAATTCATTTAGAAATGAGCAATTAGCTGAGTTGGGAAGTACTATGAATACTAAGCATCTTAGACTTAGGATATTTGAATAATATTATGCATGTATTTTCTAAATATTGAAGCATATCATGTGCTACTTATTTCCTGGATATTGTGTGTGAATATATGAAGTACATATGTATATACATATATGCATGTATATGTACGTTATCTTACGCACGTGATATTTGCCTATCCAATTTGATAAGGCCCTCGACTTATCTTTATTTGTGTGTGCGTGTGGAATTGTGCTTGTGTGTAATATCATGCATGCATATGTAGATATCTATGTACATATCAGCTAGGTATGCTTGTGAATGCATGTATGTTTAGTTGTGAACGTTGCTCGATTTATATGTGTATATATTTATGTATATTATCTTATGCATATGATAATAGTATACCTAATTCTAAGCACCCGACATCTCGGTATACTTAAGTACGCATGTGTATGATTATTGTAAACGTTGTACTTATGCATGGTGTAGTTGATGTGTACATTGTGCTTAGTGCATTGCATGTACATGTAGGGTGCAAGTATGATTTTCTGCATTGATTTGTTTTCTGGCCGTAGAGGAAGTTGGCGTCAACATGGGTGGACGCCCATGATGAGTAAACGTCCATGCCGATGGACGCCTACACCTAAGTAAACGGCCAGTGATGTGGACGTTTACTTCTCTGGTTTTCTGTGTGCAGCAGGCCCAGGATTTCGGGATGGTCTTCCTCCCTGGTTGGGGAGACGTTTCTTCAACATCTCATCATTTGCCCTGTGCAATACCTCGCCCTCACCCTATAAGCAACCCACTCTTTCAACCTGAAGGTCCCCTTGGCCCTTTGAAAAAGCAAACCCTAGCTATGGGAGATCAAGAGGAGACCTAGAGTTGGTGACCTTTGATCCGTCGACTGGAGGTGCAAACCAAGGAGCTACAACGTCTGGAGGACGGCCAATACATCCAAGAAGAGATCCCAGCTCCGAGGTGCCATCTACATCGACAGGAGAAGAGGATCGAAGGAGTTTCTGAACCCTTTTTGGCAAGGCCGAGAAGGGCTTCATCAGCTTATTCTGATCTTTGTAGAATTATTTGAGAGGCAAGTAAACCTAAAACTTGATCCCACACATGTCCCCTTAAGTCCAGTATTTTTGCGGATTTTCCCTCGAGTCCTGGAACCCCCATTCCCTTATCTTTAGAGTTCGGTCTGTGTGTCTGCACAGACATGAACTTAACGGCAAGAGATCTTGCTGTTAAGATCTCCATCTGGCGGCAAACGGTATTGCCGTTACTCATGTGGACGGCCAGACCTTGCCGTCTAGTTCATCTAGACAGAACAGAAAACTGTTCTGCCCTATATGATTATTTTCCGTGATTTTGACGAATGAGGATATAATGTAAATGTAATGTGTTATGTACATAGATAATAGAATGTGTTGTGGAAGTAGGGTGAATTTATGAAAATAGTATAAATGGTTTCATGTATGAAATGCATCTTGGATGAGACTTCGTTGTGTTAAAAATATTGTCTACATGATCCATGAGGAAATTTAATGTCCAAATTTGTCTAGACCATGTGTGTACCTGTCAGTCCATGTTCTGTAAAACATGGAAATTTCCTTGACCATGGAGTTTCTTTATGATTTTTATATCGAAATTAAAATCATGTTTGAGGTGTTTAAATCTAGTAAATCGCATGATGTCGATAAATTTAGGGAAAATTTCCATGATGATGTGAATGCTATATGCAGGTTAGTGAACTGTTAGATATGGCCTTGATGTTGTAACCCCATGATAAATTGAGTTATGGGTGGCATGTAAATAAGTATTTTAATTCTTGCTAAAATTTTGTAATTCAGAAAAATGTGAGAATTCACATGAGAAATCTGGACCCTGTAATCAGTGTGTGCACAAATTTTTGGGTGATTTAGATAACCGTAGAGTAGGTTATGAAATTTCCATGCGAAAATGAATCATTAAAGCATGATATTATGATTTTGATTGATAATGTGTTTTCCCAACATGATTAGTGTAAATTTTCTGAATGTTTAAACTCTGTTGGTAGTATCATGATTCGGTTAACTGAAGCTAGGTATAATCGATCACTAGTGTATGTAAAGTGATTAAGTGATTTATGAAAAGTGTGTGCATAATGAGAGAAAAATGCGAATGAGTAAATGTGTAATAATTGGGCCAAGAATGACACTACTGCTACCCTAGGGCCTCGAGAGCTGTACATAGAAAAGTCCCTATGGAAGGCTCTATGTGATATAATTTTGTCCCAAGGGCATTGGGGAAAACCTGGAGGTGGACAAGTACCACTAGACAGGGTGGAGAGTGCTTCTCCCGGTCTGCGCAGTTACCAAGATTCACCACTACATTGCCTAGGTGGTGAGTATGTGTTATGATTATGTGTTATGAGTATGTTTATGAGTATGTTTATGAGTATGTGTTATGAGTTATGTGATATTATGTGATATGAGTTATGTGACATGGGTTATGTACATAAGTTATGTGATATGAGTTATGTGACATGGGTTATGTGACATAAGTTATGTGATATGAGTTATGTGAAATGGGCTATGTGACATGAGTCATGTGATATGAGTTATGTGACATGAGTTATGAGTATGAGATGTTCGTTGTGTCCTCTATCGGTAGTTAGGACTATGTGTCATGGCACCTTAAATTAGTGAAATATGAGTAAGTGCATAAGGATGTGCAAAAGTGACATGTGATGGGTACAAACGGCATGATATGTGATACGTGAAAAATGAAAGAGTAGTAATGGGAGGGTCATGTGAAAGGTTGAGTAAAAGAAAAGTTAGTATTAACAAGAATGTGCTTGCATGTGAAAGCTAATATGTTAATGCAATATGTTCAAGAAAATTTCATGTTTGGTTACCTTCGTGGCAATATCATGTTTAACCCCATTTTAATTATCATATTTAGCGTCATGTCATGTAAATTATTTCCATTCATGTGATGGAGCATGTAGATAAACATGTGATCATGTCATTCGTGTAATACGACATGAGTATGAGAAGCTACCTAATGAATGAGGTTGTGAGCAAATAAATCTAACTCCATGCAATTAGATTTAATGCATGTTAAAACAGCAAGTAAAGTGTGGGTAGGAATGTACGAACATAAGTAAGGATTTTAGATCCATGCTAGGAGTGATGAGTAATTAGCATAGAGTTTCATGTTTAAATCGGTGGGATTTGCCAATCAGTTTGGCTACATTCTAGACTTTACAATTCATGCTATGAACTATGAAACCATGCATGTGAGAATAATTTACATTAAAACCAGCAAGTGAAATGTGAAATTCCACATGAAGAGTACATGTGAAAAGTAAATAGTCACCATGCTAGGTTGCTCATTTCCTTATGTCAACTTTCATGTTCTAATTGTAAAATTATTTCATGCAATGGATAAATGTGTGAATGAAAGTCTCATGTTACATGTAAATAGAAAGTATGTACAAGTGTATAGCATTAGCATCCATGATTTAGAATAAACACGCGATAGAAATAAGCATGGTTAAATGATTCAAAATCGTGTTGATAGTTGAATGTGTGTTCCATGTGTATTCTTGTAATATGAATGATAGTGTGATACTTTAGTGTCTGATAGCTTAAGGTAAATGTGGCATGTTTGAGTTTAAGTCTTTGTTTTACTTGCTGAGTCTTTGGACTCACCCTTGCTTTGGCGTACAGGTGAGACAGGTGTTGCTACTTTGGAGGAAGGCATAGCGAAGGTCGATCTATTGGAGGAGTAGCTCGTGAGAGTAGATTTTAGTTGTACTTTCTTTCTCAGCTTGAACAATATGTTTTATGGACAATCATCTTCGACAATGTAATTTCATTATCATGTAACAATGTGGATGTGTCAATTTATTTGCTATATAGACTGTGGAATATGTGATGGTGATAATCTCAAGTTAAATTGTTTATTTTAAACTCCGCTGTAGTAAATTGCTATTCACGTACGTTTCAACCTATCGGCTAGTGTTGGGTTTTATCCCACTGTAATGATGCCCTTTATACCGATGAGGATTGTATAATCGTACTGATATGAAGAGGGTCGTTACATCCTCAATCATGATGCCACTAGATCTGAACTTCTGCTCATGGCACCTTTTACACCTCTCCTTCCAGATTTCCCATGTTATAAGGACCATACCATATAAAGAAGTAAATCCGTAGGGAGATCGAATATTAGAAGCTTTTATGTTCTCCAGCACCAAGAGGTGAAATGATCACTGCTTAAATTAGGAGGGGATAAAAAAGGAGAGAACCAATCCATAATATAGTCGCAATATCGCTTTGGATAAACAAATGGTCTATGTCTTCAGCTTTGTAGTTGCAGCAGTAGGAACACTTGGATGCAAGACTTATACCTTGATCAGAAATCTGAGAATCAACAGGGACCGCTCTATTGATCACCTTCCATAAGAACAGAGAAGCCTTCCTAAGAAAAAGATGGTGCCAAATCTTTTTAAGAGCAGGTCTGTGAACTCCACGAGGTCTTAGAAGATCATAAGCTGACCTGGTATTGAAAACGCCATCATTCATAGGAGACCTGTAAGGCACTCGAATTTTGTTGTATTACTTTATTACGTGTAAATAATTCATGCTTGTGTATACATAGAATGTACATATCTACGTACGTATTAACTAGTTATACTTATTGTGCATGTGTATAAATAGATTACAAATATTGCTTGAATTGCATAGTGGTAGTGTGTACATGATAGTATATATATGGCATGAATATATATGTATAAGTTAAGCATGGTTTCTGCATGTTTTAAGTTCTGGCCGAAGGGCCAAATTGGCGTCAACATGGATGGACGTCCATGATAAGTCAGCGTCCACCGCGATGATGCCAATACTTAAATAAACGGCCATGTATGTGGACGTTAATATCTCTGACCTGCATGCGTTGTAGACCCCGAAATTTTGGGGGCAAGCAAGCCCAGCCATTGGGGAGATGTCCCCAACGGCTATCAGGCCATCCCATCACCCCTCCAGGGTATCTCAAACCCATTCTCCTATAAACTAAACTATTTCTGCACCAGAAGAACTCTCTTGACTTCTTTCAAGAAGGAGAGAAACCCTAGCCCAAAAATTGGAGGAAAACTGAACTTGGCAAGCTTGAATCCAGCGACTGAAGGCTTCTTCCGGCGATCCACTGCTACCAGGAGGGAGTCGGGACTTGGGGAAGGCTTCCCCAACACTCGACTGAATCTTGCATCGACCAAGAACCCGGAGCAAGAAGAGATTGAGGCTTCTGGGACTGCCCAAGGAGAGCTTCAACAGAAACTTAGATCCCTTTGGAGGTTTTTAAAAAGCAAGTAAACCATACATTTCGTCCATGTATGAGTCTAGTAGGGTTTTACCATTTTTACAGATTTTCCTCGTGTCCTAGATCCTATACTTCTCCTTCTTTTGGAGCTTGGCCTGTGTTTTGCACAGACCTGAACTTGACGGCAAGACCCCTTGCCGTTAAGATATTCAATTAACGGCCAACGATGTTGCCGTTAAGCTCATTAACGGCCAGACTATGCCGTTAAGTTCATCAGGGCAGAACAGTGAGCTGTTCTCCCTTGTATTTGATTTATTTTCCGAAGTGTTTTCACATGAGGATATAAGTAATTGATGTATGTTTGTGAAATAGGTACAGTGATGTGTGGGGGAAATTTCTTGTGCATTTGTGGATGGTAGGAGTATTAGTTTATTAAAATACATGTTGGGAGAAATGGTTGTACATATCTATCTACTGTTCACATGATCCGTGAAGAATTCGAGTACCCAAATTTTTTTAAACCATGTATGTATGTGTCAGTCTATGCCCTGCAAATTTTGGAAATTTTCTAAGAGCATGTGATTTACTGAAATTTCTGTTTTAAAAATAGAAAACCTGCGTAGGATTTGTAAAATTTGTAGTAAATCCTGTGATGTGCTATAAATCTGGGGAAAATTCCTGTAATGATGTGTATGTTAGGTTCAGGGCTGTGAACTGTCAAACTGGATATTCATGTTATGTTCCATGATAAATTGAATTATGCATGGCATGCAATTGAATGTTTTAATTTCTGTAAATGTAATATGACTCAGAAAAATCTGGAAATTTGTATGTGAGGTCATGAACCTACAACTAGTGTGTGGTTAAAATGTTGTGATATTTGGATAACTATAAAGTGTATTATGAAATTTCCATGTGAAAACATGTGACAAATGCATGCTATCATGAATATGAGGATAATGTGATTGCCAACCTGATTAATGTGAGCTACTGATGTTTGATTTCTGTCAACAAATAGTATCATGATTAGGAAAACAGAGCCATGTGGAAGTGAGAGAATGTAAGACATGTGTAATATGTGTGTTAAAAATCGAAATGTGTAATGTGTAAAAGTGTGTGCCATGTGTGACACTGCTTCCATAGAGGGCTGTGGAACCGTACCATGGAAAAGTCCCCATGGGAAGGTTCAATGTGTTAAGATCCTAAGGGCATTAGGATGAAATCTTGGAGGTGGACAAGTACCACTAGTTACGGTGGAGACTTGTTCTCCCGGTCTGCGCAGTCCAAGAGTCGTCACTGTATGCCTAGGTGACGTCTACATGTATGTGTCCTTCTAATGGTGGTTTGGACTATGTGTCACGACACTAAATTGTGAAATGTGAATGTGATTATGTGTAAATTGTGTAGTGTGAACCTATGTAAATATGCAATGTGTAAAAAGAGAACTATGTGAATGAGTGATTGTGCAAACATGTGAAACCAATAAGTTAGATTGTGAAATTGTGATCCATGATACATTAATGTGAAATTATGTTACAACAGCAACCTAGTTGTGTTTATAAGAATGTTTTATATGTGTAAAAGGGCAGAGAATCCATGCTAGGAACAATTCTTGCTTATGTTTAAACGTTTCCATGTTTAAGTGCTATCATGTTGTAGTTAATCGAGAATGTAGCATGTGAAAGGATGTGAATTGCTAAATCCATGTCAAAACAGCAACCTTAAAGTGTATAAAATGATAATGTGCATGTGTAAAATGTGTAGAAACCATGATAGAAATGTTTCTTTTCATGCATGCAAGAATCCCATGTTTGGTTGCTTCCATGTTATAGCCTCATTTGAAATGTAGCTTTCATGTGATTACATGAGTAGAAAGCATGTGATAGGATATTTATTTTGGAATGGCTAAATCATGTACCATGTGTTTTAAAGTTTGTAGAATCATCATGATAGGTTGTCCTATCAATGTCCAAGCATGCTATATGTTTTGCTTTGCAAATTGGAATGAAAAACCTACTGTGATATATGCATGTATGAGGTGTGTGGTGTTATTTGATGAGTCTTTTAGACTCATCCTTGCTTTGGCGTACAGGTTTAGTTGGTGACCCTACATCATTAGAGGAGACCGTGGAGAGTGACTCCGAGCATGGCGAGTAGCCTGGTGGAGTCGTCATCGTGACATTTTGCTTTCATTGTATGTAATGAGGCATTGTAATGAAACTATTATGTAATTGTGGACAAGCTATGTAATCTGATTTTTAGCACTTTATTTACGTGGGCTTTAGTTATCTTAAATTGTCATTTGAATCATGTATGTTAAATGTGGATGATGAAATGAAGACAAGTAGTTCTTTTGCTTCTGCTACTCTGTATTTGTATTTATGAGCATCTCAATCCTATGTTATTGTTTGGGTAAATGTCCCACTTTGATGACGTTCATTATACCGACGTGGATTGGTATAATCATATCGGTATAAAGAGGGTCGTGAGGGATTGGTATCAGAGCGATCGGTTGAGATTGCACATGAATAATATATGAGTCATCATCCCCATTACATGCTAAGTCTACATAGGATGTCCACATGTGTGTAGATTGATTATTAATGAATGAAAAATAGATAAGGAAATGGTTAGGGAATAAATTAATGTAGCTCTAATGGTGGCTGAAATTTATTGCAGCCATGGCTTTGAGAGGTAGGCATGGCGGAGCGCCGGCCCGTGAGGATGAGCCGAGACGTGAGGAGCGGGCGGAGCAGCAGGCCCCAGCACCGCAGGGTCCTGTACTTCCCCACCGCTGCCTGTGGATTATGGAGTGTTCATTGAAGGTTTGGTGCAGGCCATGCAGACGCAGGCCCACACCCAGGCTGCACTCCAGGCTCAGTTGGAGGCTCAGGTTAGCATAATTAATTCAAGAGTAGTCTATTTATTTAATTGTGCGATGTTACGTTGAGTGTATATTATTTGTTGATTGGATGTAGCGAGCTCAAGTTCCAGCTCAAGACCATGGTGGACCTTCCATCATGGAAAGATTCAAGAGGATGCTACCACCCTCTTTTAAGGAGGAGAGCGATCCGTTACTAGCTGAGAGTTGGATGAGGGAGATTGAAAAGATCTTCCGAACTATTAGGTGTGCGGATGAGGATAAAGTTACTTTAGCCACCTATATGCTTCAGGTATGTGTTAGTTTTGTATGTTTGTATGTTCTATTAAGTTAGATTTGTTTAGATGGTGCTTATGAATGGTGTACTGCAGGAAAGCGCTGATGTATGGTGGGCTTCATTACTACATACACGGTTTGAGGACGGCGCGTAGTTGATGTTGCTTGGGACGAGTTCGTGAGGCTCTTTCGGGCCAAGTTCCTCCCCGAGCATATTCAAGATCGGATGGAGCAAGAGTTCCTCTCTTTGACTCAAGGCTCCATGACCGTGCTAGAGTATGAGGCAAGGTTTGCAGAACTATGGAAGTATGCACCTCACGTTGTGGCTGATGAGCGCAGAAAGGCGAAGAAGTTGTGATGGGACTCAAACCATCACTGAGACGAGGCTAGTGGCGCGTTCGACCATCACACTTTGGACGAGGCCTTAGCACTGCCTGTAGGTAGGAGGGTGTGATGGAGCAATATCTGGAAGAGAAGAAGGCTTCGCAGAAGAGACCTGCAACTACGTTCCAGCGGCAGGACAAGAAGAAAGCGGGTACCAGACACAGCAGCGATCAGTAGCAGTCGGCAGTACTCAGGTACCTTCTGTAAGTTCCCCTGGTATGAAGAAAGAGTGTCCCTATTGTGGGAAGACTCATAGTGGTTCCGAGTGTTGGATGATTGCGGGAAAGTGCTTGAAGTGCGGAAGCAGCGACCACAAGATCAAGAATTGTCCGAGACTTCAGCAGAGAGTCCAGCGTGGAGCGCTAGCCCCAGCAGCGGTAGCAGCAGCAGCGCAGCTACAGGAAGACCAGGAAGGCCTGGAGCACCAGCTCGAGTGTTTGCTTTAGTGCGCGAGGACGCCGCAGGCGGAGCATGTCATCGAAGGTACGGTTTTACTTCTAGGTGTGCACGCTCAAGTTCTGTTTGATACGGGTGCCACTCACTCATTCATTCTAGGCAGTTAGCCCTAGAGTCAGGCATAGAGTCTGAGGATTTAAAGGTCCCTTTGTCTGTGCACACCCCTGCGGGTACGGTATCGACTAGGAAGTGCATTCCGTCGTTACCTGTGGCATTGAGGATACAATCCTAGAAGGGTGTTTCTTCTTGCTAAAGATGAAGGACTATGATGCTATTCTTGGTCTGGATTGGCTAGAGGAGCACTATGCGTAGTAGATTGTCGTGAAAGGGGATTTTTTTCCGCATTCCTAGTGAGGATGAGTTCTCTCATCCCTTGCCAAGGAACATGGCGGGAAAGTTGGTCATCTCTGCCATGAAGGTGATGCGCATGGTAAACAAGGGTTGTGACGCTTTTCTTGCCAGCGTGGTATTAGTGCCAGGGCTGATGAGTCACCTACTCTTGCAGAGATCGAGGTCGTGCAGGA
>JACBKR010004486.1:0-23837 GCA_014218235.1 Colocasia esculenta | reverse complement strand
TACCTCGGGGTATGCCCCAGGCTCTTGTACTTATTTCAGTTTTAGTGGAAATTTGGCTATGTAAAACTTGTGTTATATATATATAATTAGTGTGTCCTTTGGTTACACGGACTGTGGTTTGGTTTCCCTGCGAGGCTTCGGCCCGTTCGCGGGAGGCGGATCCTTATTAAGCTTATTATCGATTTAATGGGCTTAAGTAAGGCGTTCCGTCACAGTTGGTATCAGAGCAAGGTCCGTGTTAATATAAGGAACTAGAAAGATACATAGCCTTATTTCGGTTTTGTACACTGTGGTAGGGACCCTGGTTTCTGATAATTTGTTGTTTTGATTCTTGTTTGGTGTCTTGTTTATGTAGAAATTCTGAATGGCTGATAGAAGAGATTGGGGTGGTGGAGGAGATGATCGGAGGGAAGTACCCAGCGTATGATTGAGGAATCTGGGAAAGCCTCACGGATATTCGAGCAAGGATGGATCAGCAGGCGCCGTACCACCAGTTGCAGTGCCACCTGGGGATGGAGAGGCTGTACCTGTAGCTCCAGTTCCGCCGGGAGTAGAGGTGCCTTTTGTAGCACCTGTGCCACCACAACACCAGTGTATTAGCAGAAGAACCAGTGATGCAAGTTGAAAAGTTTCTGAGATTGCAGCCACCTACTTATTCAGGAGGGCCGAATCCAGATACAGCGGAGCACTGGGTTCATGAAATTGAAAGAGTTTTTGCGACTATGAGATGTCCGACAGCAGATAGAGTGGTATTAGCTGCTTATCAGTTGAGGGCTTTGCCTTGAATGGTGGCGACTGAAGATGCAGACCACATTTGCCGGTAGGACCGAGGAGGCTATTACTTGGTTCGGAATTTCTTGATGTATTTAATGATACATTCTTTCCGATTCAAGTACAGCAAGTGAAGGGAGTTTTAGTTGGACTCTCCAGCAAGGTAACTCTTCAGTTTTAGAGTACCAGATGAGGTTTATGGCACTTAGTCGTTATGCGACATATGTGGTTTCAGATAATAATATGATGGTTGAGTATTTTATAGAGGCTTGAGAGTGGAATTGCAGGATGCGATAGTACCGTCTGCAAGACAGTGGAAGAAGTAGCACAAAGAGCAGACTACTTAGAGAGGTCTATTCGGATCGTCAGGTGGGTGAGTCAGGTTCAGGTAGTTTTCGACTACCGCAGCAGTCAAGTGGGTGCAAGCAGGGGTAAAGCACCAGAGGACCTTCTTCATCAGGTTTTGGTAAATGGGGTCAGAAATTAAAGCAAGCATTTAAAGGAAAAGGAAGAGGATGGGGAGGTCGTCAGTAGTCCCAGCAGGGCCGAGGTAGGCCTGAGGTGGAGGAGGAGTCGCAGCAGAGTACTGCCAGGCAGCCTGTTACTCACCACGGGTATCGATGTTATAATTGTAATCAGGGACATTTGATCCGCAATTGTCCCTATCCGAGAGAGTATGGTTATGGAAGGGGTGTGCAGCAGCAGCAGCCTCAGCAGTTCCAGCAGCCACAGTCAGGTCGTGGCAGAGGAGCACCGCAGCAGCGAGGAAGAGGCCGGGTTATGGCTATCACCCGAGCCCAGGCGGAGGCATCGAATATGATAGAAGGTACTTTTCTTTATGAATATTCAGCAAGAGTTTTATTTGATTCGAATGCCTCTCATTCTTTTATTTCCGAAGAATTTTTGGATTGTATGACTCATCCTTTAGAGAGAAGTCTTGTGAGTTGGTAGTGGAGGTTCCTTCAGTGTGAGTTCTTGCTCACTTCGAGTTATGTAGATGAAGCTCCTGTAATGATTGAGGGAACCGGATGCCGGGTCGGTTGTATGCCCTGCAGTTGTCAGATTATGATATTATCTTGGTATGGACTGACTTGAGATGTATGGAGCATGTTAGATTGCAGAAAGAAAAGGATCAGGTTTTGTCATCCTAATGGTGCAGTATTTGAATACAAGGTATGCCTTTTATACCTCTAAATTTTAATTTCTGCAATTAAAGCTAGAAAGTTGGTAAATGCTGGGTGTGGCTTATTTAGCCTCGGTAAGTTGGTAGAAGCTAGTCAGCCAGTGGAGCAGTTCCCGTGGTTAGGGAATTTGCTGATGTTTTTCCTGAGGATTTGCCTGGTTTAGCTCCACATAGAGAGGTGGACTTTACCATTGAAATTGCTGCCAGGTACCATGCCGATTTCTAAAGCTCCTATCGGATGGCACCAGCAGAACTTAAAGAATTGAAAAAGCAGTTAGAAGAGTTGTTGCAGAAAGGATTTATTAGACCGAGTCATTCCCCGTGGGGAGCGCCGGTTTTATTTGTGAAAAAGAAAGATGGAAGTTTTCGCATGTGTATTGATTATAGGAAGCTGAATGATGTGACCATTAAGAATAAGTACCCGTTCCAAGAATAGATGACATTGTTTGATCAGTTGCAATCAGCAAGGTATTCTCTAAAATTGATTTGAGGTCGGGTACCATCAGTTGAGAATTAAAGAGGAGATATAGATAAGACAGCATTTAGAACCAGATATGTCACTTTGAGTTTGTGGTTATGCCATTTGGGTTGACTAATGCTCCTGCTGTTTTATGGATCTGATGAATAGAATTTTTCATCAGTATTTAGACCAATTCATTGTGGTCTTATTGATGATATTCTGATTTATTCAGCATCGAAGAGGAGCATGCAGCTCATTTGAGGTTTACTCTGCAATTGTTAAGGATAATCAGTTGTTTGCTAAATTCAGTAAGTGGAATTTTGGTTGAAAGAAATTCAGTTTTCTGGGTCATGTTATCTCAGCTAAAGGAATAGCAGTGGACCCGAGTAAAGTGGAAGCAGTCATAATGAGATGGGAAGTGCCTAAGTCAATAACCGAGATTAGAAGTTTTCTGGGATTGGCAGGTTATTATAGGCGCTTTATTCAAGATTTTTCTAAGATTGCAGCACCTATGACTAAATTGACAGGAAGGGGTGCCATTGTGTGGTCCGATGAATGTCAGAAAAGTTTTATGGAATTAAAGAAAAGACTCACATCAGCACCTATATGACATTACCGGCAGGGAGTGGTGGTTTTGTGTTGTATACTGATGCTTCAAGAAGAGGTCTTGGCGCAGTGCTTATGCAATATGGCAAGGTAATAGCTTATGCGTCTAGGCAATTGAAGCCAGCAGAAGAGTACCCACTCATGATTTGGATGTAGCAGCAGAGTATGTTTAACTTAAAATGTGGAGGCATTATCTGTATGGCGAGAGATTTGAGATCTTTACAGATCAAAAGTTTGATATATTTTCTCGCAGAAAGATTTGAATCTTCGTCAGCGTAGATGGATTGAATATTTAAAGGATTATGATTTCAGTTTGGCTTACCATCCGGGTAAGGCCAATGTTGTAGCAGATGCCTTGAGCAGAAAGGCATATGTAGTTTGATGATGATTAAGGAATGGAAGCTGTATGAGAGTAGTAGAAACTCCTTGTATGTGCCCAGTAGTCAGCGACGGGCAATACTAGCTGCTAGTGCTGTAGAGCCGTCTTTTGGATTGGCAGATATTGAAGCTCAGAGAGCAGATGCCAGTTTAGCTGAAATGTAAAATGGAAGGGTTTACTATTGATGATAATTGTGTAGTCAGGCTTAAGGCAGGTTGTTTGTTCCTGCAGAAAGAGAGGTGAAGCAGCGAGTGTTGGAAGAGGCTCATAAATCTAGGTACACTATCCATCCGGGTAGTACTAAAATGTACCATGATTTAAGAAAGCATTTCTGGTGGCCTCTTATGACGAAAGAAATAGCAGAATTTGTTGCAAGATGTGCTATCTGTCAGGATTAAGCAGAGCATCAGAAACCTGGAGGTCTATTGCAACCGTTGCCTATTCCACAGTGGAATGGGATGACATTGCTATGGACTTTGTGGCAGGTTTACCGAGATCGAGTTCCGGGCATAATGGAATATGGGTATTTGTTGACAGATTGACTAAAGTGTGCAGATTAGTGGCAGTGAGTATGTCTTGGACAGTGGACAGATTAGCAAATATTTATGTTGAAAAGATTGTTCCACTGCATGGGATTCCAAAGACAATTGTGTCTGATAGAGATCCAAGGTTTACTTCTGGTTTTTGGAGAAGTTTGCAGAAAGTGATTGGTACTGAGCTAAGATATAGTTCTGCTTATCATCCTCAGACAGATGGTCAGACAGAAAGAACTATTCAGACAATGAAGATATGTTGCGGGCTTGTTGTTTAGTTTGGGGAGGTAACTGGGAGCATCATTTGGGAATGGTTGAGTTTGCCTACAATAATAGTTATCATACCAGTCTTGGGATGGCACGTATGAAGCTTTATATGGAAGGCGTGTAGAACCCCATTAAATTGGCATGAAGTGGGAGAAAGACAATAGTGGGTCCTGAACTGATTCAGCAAACCACTGAAGTAATAAAGCTTATTAAAGAAAAATTACAGGCAGCTCAAAGTAGGCAGAAAAGTTATGCAGATATCCGAAGGAGACCACTTCAGTTTGAGGTGGGAGATTTTGTTTTTCTAACAGTTTCCCGAGGTAAAGGTATTATGAGATTTGGCAAGTCTGGGAAGTTGAGCCCAAGGTATGTGGACCTTTTCAGGTGATTGAAAGAATGGGGAAGCAGCTTATAGGTGGATTTGCCAGCGATTTTGCAGATGTGCATGATATTTTTCATGTTTCTATGTTGAGAAAGTGCATTGAAGATCCAGCTCAAATAATTAGACATCAAGGTGGTGACCTGAGACCGGACATGACTATGCCAGAGTATCCGGTGCAGATCACAGATCGAAAGATGAAGAAGCTGAGAAATAAAGAAATTGAGTTAGTTAAAGTGAGATGGGAGAATAGGTTGGTGGTGAGGATACCTGGGAGTTGCCGAGGAAATGGCTAAAGGGTATCCCTATCTGTTTGTATAAGCTTTGTATTGCTTTTTAGATGATAGTGCTTGTAAAGGTGTGTATGTTTAAGTGTTTTAACGTTAAGTTGTGTTATGAATTTCGAGGTCGAAATTTTCTTTTTAGATGATGTAATGTAACGTCGCGTGCTTTTCGGATCCATGCGATCGTGTGTTGTTGTGGTTGTGGCGGCCGTTGTGAGGCCAATGTGAGTTAGTTGTGTGGAATGTTCAGGGTGAATGTGTGGCTTGAGCAGGTGAAGAGCAGGGTTGGTCCTGAAATGAAACAGGACCTGCTGCTGTTCTGTTGGAGTTGCTCCAGGTGTGGCCGTTGACCTGTTGGCGTCCAGGTTATTGGGTTTACTGCATGAACTTGGCGGCAGTATATGTGGACGTTTAGAGTGGCGGTGCTGTGGCGGTATGGGGGTTGACGCCAACCTGTCAGTTTTACAGGTTATAGCTACCCGAGGGCAGTCCTCTCAGCTCTCTTCATTCCCTCTTGCCCCAGCTTCGCGCCCCGGTGTTTCTGAAGTTTCTAACATGTTCCGAGGAGTGGTTGGACGATCGAGAACGCGTGGCGTTGCCGAATTGTGCGAGGAAACGTCGGGCGTGGTGCAATTCCGTGGGAGCTCGCGGAGGGCTCGGTGTGAACGGGAGATTGTGGGAGGTTTAACGTGTTCTGAGGTAGGGGACGAACCCTGGTAGCTCCGTAGAAACATTAAAACACGACGAACCCATCTGAATTAGCATGATAATGCGTTTTCAGATTAAGTTGCACTATATGGGGATAATGGGTGGTTTGAGTAGTTTAATGTACGAAGCATGTTGTAAGGGTTAGTTGGGTTCTGCATGATAAAAGAATCGTTTCTATATATTTTTCTGTAGTTAGAATGGTTAGAAAAACCGCAGAGTGGATTGGGTTTCTGCAGGGTTTGGGCGGGGAACTTGGCGTCAACATCGTTTGTCGCCAATTCCTCAGCCATGATGTTAACGGCCAGATCCCTTGCCGTTGACTTGTGTAAGCGGCAGTCGATGTTGCCGTTACTGTTATGGGCAGGAAATACCTAAGTTACAGTATTTATCGATAATGCATGTGTGTTAACACATGAGGTGCATTGAGTGCACATGGTTCTCGTGTTTAGCATACAAGTGTGTGATAGTTACTTAATTAATGATGCGTTGTTTACGCGAGTCAGTTGGGTTCACGTGTGATGGACCGTGGTTACTTGTGGTTACGTGAGGTTTCACGTGGTTAGTGTGTGACGTGCACGTGGTTTGTGTAGTGGCGAGTAGTACGACGCCTACCGTGGTACCTCTCCAGTTGGGTGCCCCAGTTCTTTGTGAGCCAGGCTGTTAGCTTGGGGCTTTGTCCCGGTACTTGTGTTGTACCGTCGAGGTCTGTGTCGTCTCTACCTGGACACCCTCACTCTAGTGTAGAGTTGTACGTTCGGCTGAGGAAAGACGACAGTGGGACAGTGACACTTGTGTTTGTCGTTAGTCACTTGTAGCGCCTCGTAGTTGAGGGTACGGACACCAGTAGACGTACTGGACCCCGCTAGTCCTTTTCCAGTGCCTCACTTTAGAGAGTTCCGGGCCAGGATCTCTAGAGGTGTCAGGCATGGGCCTGTGACCGGTGGTCTGCAGGTAGTGGTGTTTAGTTGGTCTCCACAGTTGCTTGACTTTTCAGTGGAGCGGCAGCTGGACCTTTCGTCCGTGGCTGCGAGACTGAGAGGTTTTTACCTGTGTTAGTTGTCCGAGTCAGTTTCTGGTGTCGCGAACCAGTTCACGTGGCTCGTGTTTGGCTGTCTCTACTCTAGCTTGTACACCGTACTGGTTTGCCGTTTAATTATTAAAGTTGTTTCTCGTAGTCGGCAAACGTGAGTACTTTTACAGCTTTAATATCCTGTTTAGCTGTTATAAATTGTTGGTATTGTTTACTGCTTTCGTACATGTGTGTTTTTGGTTTGCTCGGTGTTGGGGGAGTTCCCTACTGAGCCAGTGACTAGTGAGGCTCACCCCTACCCCCACAGGTGGGAGCAGGAGGACGTTTCACGACCGTCGTCCAGTTCAGAGCCGCGTCGTAGCGGTGCAGGGTTGGTACCTCCAGCTGGTTTAGCAGCTCCAGCTCCCAGCAGTGTAGAGTCGTTAGTTTAGTTAGTTTTTCTTTCTTCAGTTGTACCTCGAGATATGTCCTAAGCTCTTGTACTTCTTTTCAGTTTTAGTGAAAATTTGGCTATGTAACTTGTGATATATATATATATGGTGTGTTCCTTTGTGTTTACGGACTGTGGTTTGGTTTCCCTTGTGAGACTTCGGCCCGTTCGCGGGAGGCGGATCCTTATTAAGCTTTTATCGATTTAATGGGCTTAAGTAAGGCTTTCCGTCACAATCTACATACAATTTTTCGAGTGTTATCTGGAGTTTTTTTTCGGTCAAGTGAGATAAAACAATAGAATACACAGAAAATAAGAACTACCAAATCCTGATCTTGAAATCACGAATATCAATCTCTGAACCCACAAATCACACAAACGGAGTTCTTCCTTATAAAAAAAAAGATTGGATCGGTTCACTATGTCCTCCTATGTTGTTCCTGCGGCCTGCCCATAAAACCCATCTCGATTCGTAAGCACGGAATTGGAGAAACACCTTGCTCATCCTTCCGACGGGACCTACCGAAATTTCAGCACTAGATAAGAAGTATGTCTTCTTTACCTCTATCTTCAAATATATGCACATATTATTAAGTGGGCGATGACAAAACATCTATTTATTATGCACCTCTCTAAAATTTCTTCCAACGGTGTCCTTATCTATGCGACTTTTAATCATTACAAATGTAGCTAATTAGATATGTCACGACTTGTGTGTTGATTAATTAACACGCTTGTAACATATCAACATATTGTGTGATTGTGTGTCCACCTACACGTTCACCAATACAATGCAGCTGCGGGTGAGATGCGACGCGGTAAATCTTTCTCCTCAGCTTGTATAGGCTCCCACATGACAGTATCTCCTCAGCTTATGTATACGAGAACAAGAGATCTTTTAACCATAGTTGTTGCTGTCTAACTTTTGTCCCCAAAGTGCAATCTTCCACATGTTCACAAACTCGCCCGAGCGTCAAATTACGTATGCCGTGCCGAAATATCAGACCACCATATAACTCAGATTTGCTATCCTCCTCGTACAAACCTTATCCCATTGATTTTTTTTCATACTAAAATTACGAAATTCTTTTGAGACGCATAGAGAAGTTATCTGGACTTTGCCAACAATGACATCTTGAGAAACCCCTTGTCCTCAGCCGCCCGTGTACGCGACACTCGTCATGTTGACAGTAAAATCTACACTCACTTATATCTAGAGACCGACAGCCAAACACATTGGCTAACCAATACTAAGACATGTTTGATATTTGGATAGATCGAGATAGAATGATAATATCGAAGATATAAATTTGAGATATTATCATTCTATCTTCGATCTATCTAAATATCAAACATACTAATTTCTCTAACATTTTATGTTAGACTGCTTACCTACACACTAATTTATTCTCGATCTATCACAAACCGAAGTCGTATGTAACACCTCCTTGTACAGAGTGAACCCGCGAAGTATTCCGAAGAGCATGAGTTTGACGCAAAGACGGCGACGCCACTTCAGTTATCTTTCCCATCGTCGTCCAACCACATCTCCAGCAAGGAGAAGAGGACAACCGGCCCAAGGACGGGGGGTATCGGAGGAGCCTGCTGAATGCGACAATAGGCTCCACGTCCTCACTGTTTACAGGCCTTTCGCTGACATCACCGTTTTCATGCTTCCTCGGGACTGAGACTGTCATCGCTCCTGTGAGTTTATGCAGAAGAATTGGTTAAGAGACTAGAAACGAAACGGAAGATTGATCTCGAAGTAACGACGAGCGTCTTACTCGATGCTCCCGACAGCGGATGAATCTGCTTCAAGAAGTTATGGGCAGAAATTTGTGAGCTCGCAGCATTAGGCCGCCTTCCTGCTCAACCAAACTTGTAGAGATGTGAGAGTGCTGATCCTGCATAACGCACAAGAATGCTAAAAATGATTGGGTGATGACAAATACATATGGGCGGCGTCTTATTTTGCACAGATGATGTCGTCATATTTTGAAGCACAACTATACTTAAAACACCTAGAACGTTTGCTGTTGAACCATGGATTATGCATACCAAGAGTACAAAGCCTAACAATCAGTGTTCTTGGTCGCCGAAGACACTCATCCAAACTGTAATAAACGTTGCGAAAAAGGATTCCAGCAATTATCCTTAGTCCTTACACTATGGAAATTGAAGGAAGAAAAGCAGCTAAATGGTTTGCCGGCATATTTAACGCAGCAAATCCAGTTCCATGCGTTATATTTCCCACGATGAATAATACAAACAACCATTATAAAAATTTTATTAAGTGGAAGTCAACCAACCACCGATGTGTTTTCATTGTACCAGACTAGGTTAAAACTAACATAATTCACCTGCTCAGATCACTGCCAGGTTTGCTTTCAGTAGAACGAGCCAAACATCAGACTAAACCTCAAGAACACATGGAATTTCTTCAGAAACAGGTGCCCTTTTACATAACCAAACACCTAGAAAACAGACAAGAACAAATGAACAAAACCTTGGTGTGGCAAGCCGCAAAAAAAAAAAAACAGGTTTGCAGATCTGTGAAACAACCTTATCACAGTGATCACATTCACACCTCATCTGGTGAATTAATCTTTCCAGGGTGCTTTTTGCAATTGTAGTCCAATTTCTCTTTGTTCTATGGTTCCTCCTTTGTACTAGGCACCGTTTGGTAGCTTTTGAAAAATCAAAAGCGATAAAATCGTTTTCATCGCCATCTCAAAACTTGTGCGCTTTCCTGCCACATTTGTCGTTGCCCGTTGTTAAAAAAAAAAAAATTAACTCACAAACGGCGCAGACACAAACTCCCCAAAGTGCATCATTGCTTGTGCCGTTTTGGCAAAAGCGCTCACCATCTGCTTCGCCAAATAAGGTGAGAGAAATATTTTCTCTCTGTCTCTCTCTACCTCTTCAAAATCGAGTTTACACGGAAACCTAACATGGCGGGGACGCTTGGTTCTGCTTTTGCTCTGTCAGAGCTTTTGCAGACCTAAAATCGGAGCAGACCGTGCTCTCAAACGCTGCCATAGACAAAAAACCAGCTTTCACGGATTCCTATAACTTGTTTAAGGCACTGTTTGGAAGCGCAACAAAGAAAGCCGATTTAAAAAAATCAGCTTTACTCAAGGCATGACGTAGGTGATTTCACGTCTCATCATCCGCACCTTTCGCGATGCCGCAACAGGCCGTGAGAAGGTGAAAAAGCCATGCAAAATTTGACTTTTCATCGACTAAACAAGCATGGTGACGCTTTCCCTCGTCACCCGTGCCAAGAATTTTTCGAGAAAGGCTTTGTGCACTTTTCCATTGCACTTTCCCATGCACTTGGCCTTTTCATTGGGTTGGCACAATGTGCCTCTAGTGCATTGGCCAATGGGAAGGCCAAAGTGCAATGGAAAAGTGCAATGGGAAAGTGCACAAAGCCTCTCTCTTTTTCGAAAGCAGCCTGAAATCCACTTTTGCGCATAGAAGCGATAGAACAACTATTCTCTCAATCTCTCTCCTCTTGCCAAAATTGATTTGCACGCAAGCCTAAACTCTGCCAAAACAATTGGCACCGCTTTGACTTCTGTCAGAGATTTTGAAATGTAAAATATTTTCCACCGTACTACCGTACTCCCAAATGATAAGATATTCAGAATCACATATTTGATAATAACAAAGATAGATAGAGGCTCCCATGAAAGTTATAGTATCTATCTTTTCTAATTTTCCTTTTTGTTTGCCTCCAAAATTCGAGCTCCCCAAAAATCTTCTAGTCGATAATAACAAAGGTAGATGGAGGCTCCTATGAAAGTTATAGTACCTATCTTTTTTCATTTTCCATTTTTTTTTGCGTCCAATATCCTAGCCCCAAAAAACTGCCTCATTAATTCCCCAAATGCATAAAGCTGCTGCAATTATTCTTGAATGTTATTTTCAAGGTTTTTTTAACATTTTACCCCTATAATCTATCTATATTCCAAATAATCCCATGAAATTCTCATATTTAAAAATAACCCCTTCTAATTTACTTGGGCTAAAAAATAACACCCCACCGTCTACTTTTGTCAGAGAGTTCCCTGTTAACTAGAGTTAAAACTAACTCTAATTACAAAATATCATCTTTGCCCATGCATCTCTATGTGAACCTGTGCGGAAGAACCCCCTCATCCCACCACCCCCCCACTCTTTCTCTCTCCCGATGCGGTGTCCCCCCCCTTAACGGTGCACCTCTCTCTCTCTCTCTCCCCCCCCCCCGACGTAGTCTCCCCTCTCCAACTTTCCATCTCTCTCTTTCTCGCAATAAGGTTTCCCCTCTCCGACCAGGCACCTCTCTCTCTCTCCAAACACCAACATGTCTCCCCCCACCCTCGCAACTGAAGGCATCCATGTCTTCTTTCCAAGCACCAAAGTCGCTATTGTAGAGGTGATTTTTTTGCGACATTTCCACATTGAAGGGTTCGCGCGAGCCAGGTAAAAAGCACAGCTTCCTTAGAGGTTTGCGGAGAGGTTTCCGCAGCATGGCAGAGATGAGGGCTTACACGTTGAGCTCAGCACTCTCCTTCCACTGTTCCCTTGCACTTTCTCTCCACCCATAATGCCGAAGGGCTCTTACGTCCTCCCACCCCCTACAACTCTCTCACTATTCTCTCTCCCCCTACAACTCTCTTATTGTTCCCCCCCCCCCCCAATCGTCAATGCTACAAATCCCCCACTTGGTGTGCCACCCCGCAACTCTCTCATTGTTCTCTCTCCCCCCCAACTCTCTTATGGCCAAGCTCGGGGCTCTCTCTTTCTCTCTCTCCCCCCCCCCCTGGTGTGGAAGGGCTTCGACACCCCCTCACCCTGCAACTCTCACTATTTTCTCTCCCCCCATCAGGTGCGCCGTCCTCTCTCTATCATGAGAAGAAAGAAGAGAATTTTTTATATGTTACTCTGATAACTTTACAATATTTAAGATAATACTTTCTATTTTTTTCACCCTAACATATATGTTGAAGGGCATTTTGTCTTAAAAGTAATTAACGGAGTTTTAGACGAAATATTCCCTCTCTTTTGGACGACGACTAACTTCAAGGTTATTTTTGAACCCAAATATATTACAAGGGGTTAATTTTAGATATTAGAATTCTAGGGGGTAAAAAGTAAAAAATACTAATTTAAAACTAATATAACGAATCATTTTCATTTATCAACAAAATCAACGAGTCTAGGTGATGTTTGGAAACAAAGTGAGAAAAGGGGATTTAAGATTCCAATGATTAGAATCCCACCCTCTCTCACTCTTGTTGCCAAATGAAAAAAATAAATTTTAATTTTTCAAAAAGTAGATTTTGAAAAAGCGATTTGAGAGAGGAGAGAAATAAAGATAAAAGAGGCATTTATGAGGCATTGCCTTTTAGGCCTAAAAAAATAGGTGGAGTGAGCTTTTGGAGGGATTCTCCATTTTGAAAAGCCAAAATCTCTTAAATATACTCCCAAACCATGCCTAAATATAACGATGTTTTAACTACTCAATGGAACCTCTTCCATGGACATTCCTAAGTGTTCACTTTAACCACTCCATAGTTGTCAAGGCGTCAAGGCGACCAAGACGTAGTTGGGGTCTCGGATCGCCTAAGCACTTAGGTGCCTACTTAAGCGGTGCCTAGACGTTTAGGACGGAACCAAATATGAGTTGTTTTCAAGTGTCCCTCTCACATTATATATCATAAAGTCATAAAAAATTTAAATTGATATCTTCAAATAAATAAGCACACTAAATAAGAACAAGAAGTGCAAATATTATTCTATCATCAGAAGACTAATTTCCAACTTTTAAAACAAACCAGTAAATACACATACATGTAAATATGTTAATAAAAATAAGAAGTGCAATATCTTAACACACTAAAAACAAGTAAAAACTAAATGAGTTCATTACATAATCCCACAATATGTCTAAAAATTGAAAAGAAACTAGAAAATGACAAGTCTCATGTGTTTGAGTGATGATAGTTTAAGTTTGACCAAATCTTGAGAGATCTCAAGTAGACTAAGTGCTGTTAGTAGGAGAGCGGCTCCCTTGGAGAAGTCACATGCATATTTGACTTTTTTTACCGAACTTTGAATTTTAGTGTTCCATGTGATTTATTTGAATTATCAAATTTTTTGATAGATCAAATTATGAGAGATTAGAAAGTTAGCATTTCGCTAAAATCATCGAAATCGTGATTTTCTTCTTTGATGGAGAGTTGACTTTTTTTTTTGTAAGAGATATGATTTTTTTGATATTTTTATTGGATTCAAATAGGGGGTACTTCCTTATTTACATGTAATATCTTAAGTAAATGAAACAACAAATTATAACATTTACTTAAATGATATTCAGGTAAATAAGATGTTTCCTGAAATCAGCCTGGACTCAGCTCTGAAAACCGACCTGAATCTGCTGTCTAAACAGATCTAGACGCGCCCAAGCGCCCCTGGCGTGCGCCTTGGCCGCCTTAGCGGCGCCTTGGGGCGCCTTTTCTACTCTTAAAAAGGCGGAGTGTTTTAAAGCGGCTAAGGAAGCGCCTTAGCGCTTAAGCGGCGCCTAGGCGTCCGCCTTGACAACTATGACCACTCCATGGTTGTACTCTTGTGCATAACCCTGGATGATGTATGTCGGTGGAGATAAGTAAAATCTGCACTTTTGAACCAGTCTATGGGCTTTGTATCAAGTAACCTGAAGAGGTATGTGTGTGCATGTTTGTGTTTGCTCTCCGAGTCTGACCGCACAGATTGACCGGTCAGCCTCTACACCGCCATCAAGAAGGATGACGAGGAGATTGCCCATGTCTACAACCATATTGACAGCCTCTCCATCACTGGCCTCCGCTTCTTCATCGTCCACAGCCCCAAGGGCGGCCCCGACATAGGCACATAGCCTACTTCTTCACCCACGACATCCTCTACGACAAGGCCTTATCCATCTTCGAGGTCTCTAACCACACCACCATCGCCTGTGACTTCACCATATTGATGACATCATGAGCGGATGCCTGGGTGAGCTTGACACAGTCGAGAAGAGCATGGGCACAGGTGGAAGAAGAAGGGCCCTACCCAATTGCACAGGGCATTGCTTCGGCTAATAAGATGGTGGAGGTGGGTCTACACGGGGCGATCGGGGACTTTTGCGGCAGGAGGGGGGGCGCCCACGATAGGGTGCCCATGCCGACCGTGCTTGGGGACCTTAAATCTCCAGACACAGTGCGGCACCTCGATACGATCAACCTTGGTTTACATCAATGATGACACAACACAAACAAGTGCTGTATAATAAAAGTCAATATCCTTCTTTTCTAGGTGACTCAATATGTGATTTATTCTCCGACTTCCAACTTCATTTTTTTTTCTGGTTGGTGATATAGATATAATAATGAATGCTGCTCAACAGTAGATTTCCCTCTTTCCAAGATGATCTGTCTACCGTACCAGGAAGGACAAACAAATGTCGAACAATAGGGAAAGATGCACTGCCACACCATTTTCCAAAAGAAAACCGTAGCACTCCTGTTTTTTAGTCATGTAACTGACTTTAACCTAAGAGGCAATCGGCAAAAAACTTATTGGTTCCTCTACCAATATCTTGTTGCCCTGGGTAAGAGAATCGCCAAGATCTGTTAAACGGCAAACATTTCGCTTGCGCAATCCAAGCTCACCTTAAAAGTTTCTAATCGGTTACTATATTGTCATGAAACATGTTCAACGATTACCATCTGACAAAACCATGCTCACCTCCAACTGAGGGGGTGGGGGGGGGGGGGGGAGAGGAAGGAGGGCAAGGAGATCGGAAACACAATCCGGGCACCAAAACGAGTAGAATTCCTCTTCCTTCTTCGACATGAACATCGAAGTGCATCACCAAGAAATCCTCGAGAAATCACCTACAAACGCGACGAGGCGGGGAGGGAGGGGAAAGAAGAGCGACGAGATCGCACCGGTGACTGCCACCTTCCCGAGAGGAGGACAACGCCGCTGCGACGAGTGGGCCGACGATCGAGAAGATGGATGGAGATTCTCAGTGCGGGGTATGGAAGGCTCCCAACCTCCAGAGCAATCGGCGGCGAGATGGCGGAGAAGCGAAAGCAGAAGAAGTCTCCCGAAGCTTCTGACGGATCTCTCTTAAATTCGATTCAAACGGCCACAGGCCATCGCCACTACCGGGGACGTCGACCGGTGGCTGCAACCAATAAGATGATGTCCTCTCCTTAACCTTATTCTGAAACCGTCATTATCCTTATCCTTGTTATTATCCTCTGAAACTATTCACGGTGAACATATGCATACACTATCACATGATAAGAGATACAAAGTTTTACTTGCTAAACTTGCAAATTCAACTCCACGATCGATTATATATTTTTTACAGAAAAAATATGCACTAATTTAAGAAAATCAAAAGCGAGAGATGTAACAGAGTAGTTAATTATTAGGTATAATCTTGTTTCTTTTTTTTTTATTTATATTATAAACATAAAACTCAGAGTGAGATTTTTCTCTCCTTAAAATGGGCATTTTGAACGCATTGCTGGATGGCATTGCAACTTAATAGTGCAGGTAAAATTGGTGACTAGCAGAATGTTGTATTTAAAAATAGCAAAATAGTTTAATAAACATTATTTGACTTCTTTTAAACACATTCACAAAGATGCATAAGTAGGGCGGTTCAGAATTCTATTAAGCCCAAAAATTAAATCGAACCGTTCGGTTTGATTTGAACTCCTATGTAATTCAGTTCAATTTTATTTTTTAAAATCAAATAAATCAAATATATATAAAACAAGTGTATTTATTAACCAAACAAAATTCAACGTAGTTGGTTAGCGTTTGGAGAGACTTGAGATTTTTGGTGACAAAATTGTTAAAATTGAGAATTTTTGTAAAAAAATCATGACAAACCTGAGATTTGAACGCAACATCTCCCAAGTCTTCGGTCAGTGCCTTAGCCACCAAACCAAACACGCTTGTGATACAATAAGTATTATATTTCGATTTAAATCGAATTGAACCGGTTCGGTTCAATTCAGATTGACTTCGGAATTTGGTTCAGTTCGAGTCGACTACAAAAAGATCAACTTGAATCGAATTGATCCGTATTCACCCTATGCATAAGACCTCCTTCTATATTAAGGCAATGTTTGGAATGTCCATAGTAAAGATTTTGAGGTTAAAATATTTGATAACACCGCATGCATTCCCAAACAAATTAGATGGCCCCAACTTTACGTGTGGAGTGAATTTTTTAGGGAGGAGAGAGATAAAGAGAAACACCACCTTTTTATCTGCAGGTGCTTCCAGACAAAATCAGATTTTTATTTTTTGAAAAGCACTTCCAAAATCGTTTGGGAGGAAGTTTGGTGAGATTTTAAGCCGTAAAATCTCTGACAAAATCCACCATTGTCCCAAACAAATCACTGTCGCATAGGCTTCGGCATTATGTAAATTTTTAAAAGAAGAGAGAGACAGAGATATAACAATCTCTGACACTGCTTTTGTCGAAGCGGTGTTAAAGCCGCTTTTTGAAGGAATCGGCGAGGGCAGATGTTTTATGTGTTTTTTAAATAATTTCCAGCGCCTTTCGCCTGTGAGCACGGGCGACGAGGCCTCGTGGCCCGCGACGGCGAAAGATGCGGGTGACGAGGACTAGAAATCGCGTCCGTACGAAGCTTTACTGCAGAAGTCGATTATGGCGATATTTTTTTTTAAAACCGCACTTCCAAACGCTGCCTAAAGTAGTCATTGTATTTTTTGCTGTCAAATGAGAATGTAGTATTTTTTTTCAGCTCAAGTTAAATCTAGTGTTAATACAAAAGTTAATAAATCGATTCCTTAGAAACTTTTAGATTAGTTGATTTAAATTGATAATATTTTTTTTTAAAAAAAATCCTTATTATGGTAAGAGTCTCAACTTTGTTCTAAAAAGGTTTATCTAACTAATATTTAATCATTAAGAGATAGGAGTCCTAAGTTTAATAGTATTTTAACAAAAGTTGTAACTTGTCATCTATATATTAAGCAGGAAGTCTTTTTACTTCGCTGATTAGATAAAAAAATCGTGGTAGATTACTTAATCGTCTATCTAATTAATCGGACGCACACACTAACAACACGTTCTCTATATTAAGTTTATGTACCTAATTTTTCACACTCCCTACAAATCCGCATGCGAATATGTCACGTTTCATGTAATTAAAAAAATGGTGCAAACCCAATCATGCCGAGCCCATTTTGGGCCCAGCGGGCCAAAGCCGGGCCTAGCCAGAAGCCTGCAACTCGGTCGGCGCCTCCCCGAAGTCGGTTCTCGACCCATCGGTCGGGTTCACATCGCCGGCCCGTGCCACCCCCGCCGTCGTCCTACACTTCCCTATTTCTCTCTCTCTCTCTCTCTCTCTCTCTCGGGAGAGTTTTCTTCAGTGCGTCGCCGTTTCTGGCGCTGTCGCCGGGGCCAAGCGGGAAGGTCGGCCGCCGGGGGAGAGGAGGGGGGGGGGGGGGGGGAGCACGACGGAGGGCTTCTCCCTTCTTCAAGTCGTCCTATTCATCGCCGTTAGGTTTTTCAGGTAGGTCAGTCTCGAATTTCTCCTTTTTTCCTTCACCTCCTTTCCGAAGCCAGGGTGTTCGATCGCCACTATTGATGATGAGTGCGAAGCTGCTTGCTTCCTTAGCCACAACCGTGTCATATCTCTACATGCTCGAACACGGTCGATGGCCGTTGCAAACCCCCGCCCCTTCGTTGTGGCATGTGGAATCATCACCATATGGTGCAGTTCCGTCATTACGCGGAATTCTGATGTTCATATTGTTCCCTAGTTCCCGAGAAACAAAGGCGTCCATGTTGCTTGCAGGTAGTTCCCCCCGCTACCGTTTGGATGAAGTATGTGGGTTTTGTATATATTTGTTTAGGCTCGAGATAATCTCAACGACTTCCCCGTCGTGGGTGGAGAATTCTGAATGGCATTGTCTAGAACACTGGGCTGTGTTGTGTTGGCGTATTTGAGAATCTTCTGCAGTGCTGCTGGGATTTTTCGACTGAGATTGGGGGACTTCCGGAAGGAAATCCTCCAGATGAGTCGTGTTGTATGATAATATGATTTTGTTTCGCGAGCTAGCTCCAACTGGCGGGATTCCTTTAAAAACAAACTATTGGTCTTTTTTTTGGTTTTCTTCATACTCGGAAGTTTCCCGTTCGAAAGCTCTACTTCCTTCAACCTTCGTCAACTTGAGCTACCATCATTATCTGTTATTATAGCTACCATCATTTTTCTGTTATTATTTGGCATTTGTCATGTCGCTCAACTTCTAGACACAATCATCTGAACTTCTTTGTAGAGTTCCGTTTTGTTTTGCCATGAAATATTATTCATCGATTCTTTCAATTCTTTTTCCCCCCTTTCCATGTTTCTTTTACCTTCCGGTCCCTGCAGTCCATAGTAAGTGAACATTACTTTCTTGGTTGATGGTTCCTCTAGCTCTGTTACTACGCCGAGAAGCTTACTGGACATAAAATTTATTAGTCGATTCACGTGTCTGGAGCTTACAGAAAGGTGCTGGGCCTGGGTAGGTATGCATGTATTCTTAGTCGAGCGAGGGAGGGTCTAAACATTTTGCCCTGAGTATTCCCTTGTTAATTTTTTGTTGAGAAGTGGATGGTACCACAAGAATATTCCCTTGTTAATAACCCCACCAGCAGGAGTGCATTAGATTACACTTGAGATATGCCAAAATAAACTATTTTAGGAATGGTTTAACACCACAGCTTTTATTTTTAGGTAACACAAAGTGTTTGTCCACCTTCCAAAAAGCATAAATGCTCGTCTGTTTGTTGCTGATCACTTGTTGACAGGGAAAATGGAACATCCAGAAGATGAGTGTCGCATCACGGGAGATCATCATGGAAAACCAGATGATGAGGTATGCTCATTTAGTTGATTGCAAATGCACATCATTTCATATGTGCCAATTTATGTAACTTGTAAATTAGGACTTTGTTGTCAGTAAACTGAGTGAAAGTCATCTTTTCTCATGGTAAATATCTAGTAATTAGTTTTCACCCTTGAGAAAGTACAACCATACCTGCTATTTAGTTATGGAAGCAATCGAGGAATCCCTCCCACATTCCCCTTTGATTTACTTTTCTAATCACCCTTTCATTTTGTGTCTGAGCTGTTGAGACATCTCTCCACCCATGATCTCATCATATTTGTACTACGTCTATTTATATATATGACACTGGTGCTGCATGCCCCATTTTTTCTCACAAAGAAAGGTTTTCATAAAGTTGATGCTATAACCTTATTAAGCAATTAGAAAAGCAAAACCTGTAACACATATCTAGGAGATCGAGGATTTTAGCCAACTGTGGCCTAGTGTTATTTCTTTTTCCATATTCATTTGGTCATTAAATAGGTAAGTTACAGGTTGTCATTTCCTAAAATGTTTCTTATTGTATTTGCATTATGAAAAATTCGTCCCTTTGTTCCAAGTACTTAATGTTGTTTACCTTTTGATTATTTTTATGTTTTTTCTTTAGCAATTATATGAAGTGGTCATATCTTTCATGGAAGTATAAATGTCAACTTGCTAATCTGTCTCTACCTTGTGTTGCAGGAAACTGTTGCTCGTCTTGAGGAATTTAAAAAATCAATTGACGCAAAAATTACTCTGCGTCAGAGTAATTTGAATCCAGAACGACCAGGTCAATAAAAAGGAATCTACATAATCAGATAGTGTTGTCAAGAAAAGCTAGAGAACAGCATGCTTATCTGCTTTGATGCTTGCTTTTTTTTTATATTTTGAAAACTAAATGAAATAGAAAATGTAGTTTATCCCTTTCAGTAAATAGTTCTGGACAATCTACAATTTGGGAAGGAAGAAGGCAGGATGTTTCTCTATTTTGAAGTTTGTATCCAGATGCTGGAATGGCTAAAACAAGTGGAAACTGCTATGTATATCAGTTTTTTGGGGTCCACTTCTGAGTTCTGACAGGAGGTTTTCGAAATTGATTTTCTTTCTGTTGGGTCCACTTCTATCCTTAAGTGACACATATGTCTGCTTATGAGTGGAGGAATACCTCAGATCCTCTCATCATCCACTTGTTATTGACCATCATTCTTGATACTTCATCAGTTGGAGCTGACAGTCATGAAACAGTTGTTGCAAGTTTCAGTGACAGGCAGATAGATGCTGGAGGTAACCGAGGTTCAGATTGTAATTTATGGGAGCCAGGATGGTACCTTCAGATTTGCTACATAGGGTGGTTTGGCAGACAATCTCCTTAAGCAGCTATAAGGATTGAAGGATGGCATGGAAGCTGGCTAGGATCTGACGTCCCTCCCCATGCAGAACAGGCATCCTGTTTGGCTGCCAAAAGGCCATGGCTGATGTAGGATTGGAAGAAGTTGTTGTTGTTTCATGGAGAGAGATGTACTCAGCTTTTCTGAAAAAGAAAAGGGTAGGATGACTGTGTTGAGAAAGTCATAAAAATTAATTAGTTTTTTACAGGTTTGGCCTTCTGTTTTGATGTCTTATAGCTAATACTGTTTTGGTGTTGATGTATCAGTGGATAAATGATTTTGGAGGGTTGAGGAATTTAAGACTGAGAGAGTTTGCTTATCTGGATATTCTGGGTCCCTTACTTGCTATGGCTACCTCTCTAATTGAGTGGTTTTTTATATACCACAATAATCGTCTAAAAATTTTATGTTATTTTCTTGGATACCTCTAAATTCTGAAATTTTGATTCCTTCTACCCTCTCCTTGAAGTGTGACTAAAGTGCTGGCAGAAGATAAATATGTCTATGTTGCCAGTCATCTTAGGCCTTATGCATACGGCCATTGTGACATGACATGAGCATGTAGCAGCAAGTGCAGCTTATATTTCAACATTTTGATATCTTCCGTTGAATCTGCTTCTGGTTCATGGTCCTTTCTGTGGAATCCCAGAAGGTTGTGTCTAAACGATTTTATTGAATATAGTAATATTAGAAATAATTGCATATCTATAATGTTGAAGATTGTTGGGGTTTAGTATATAGAACTTCTTTGTGGACCTTGTAGATATGTAAGACCATCCACATGACAAGAAAAAGTCATTCTGTTAAAAATTAAACATGTTTTTTTTAATCCCTTAATATGTTCAGAAGTCATTGTATGATATGCAACACTTTTGTGGCCCATGTTTGTAGGCATTAGAAGTTTATATGCATTAAATTGTTCCTTGAAGTCCTTAAAATTGAAGAAGAAAGACTATGTCAGATAAAATTTGTTTTGTGCTTCATTTTTTGCAAATTGGATATATATAATTTCTCTACTTTTCCATTCTTGGGGAAAGGTAGGCGATACGTTTTGAAGAGACGTGATTTAAGTGTGCCTCCCAAGAGGTATTGTCCCTATGCTTGGGGTTTTGTCTTTTAAAGGGCCTCTTGGAAGAAGAGGTGAGGCTCTTGCTGATAAGCGCACACATATTCTCACTATCTTTCAATGTGGGACTAAGAAATATCTCTACACAGTCCCCCAGTGAGGATAAGGGTGTGCGGGTCTCATGAAGATGGGACGCTCGGGTAGGGCGCATAGCCTCTCGTTCTTTCCCACAGACGGCGCCAATGAAGAGACGTGATTTAAGTGTGCCTCCCAAGATATCTTTCAATGTGGGACTAAGAAATACCTCTACACGTTTCATTGAAGGTTTTGTTGCTCTTTTTTTTTTTTTTTGCGGGAGTGAGATCCTGCTCTTAAACTTTTGAATAGTTTGTTTTTCCCTTAATTCATTGAGAGCTCATTGCATGACCTGAAACACTTATGGCCATATTAGTATTCATAAGAAGGTTATATCATTAAATTATTGGTTGAAGTCCTTGTAATTGGAGAACCAAGATTGTCTCTGCTAATTTTGCTGTGCGCTTCACTTTTTGGTAAAGTGCACGGATATATTTCCTCTATTTTTCCTTTCTTGAGGGGGGTGGGGATGCCTTCTGTTGAAGTTTTCTTTACAGGAGAGTTTTTTTTTTATTCTCACTCCGTACATACTTGTAAATGCCCTTCCCATTTTCATATATTTGATGGTACTACGCACGTTCCAAATTTTGTTGTGTGCTGAGGCAACTTTTGGCTATATTAGGCTGTCCAGAAGATCTACTCCAATTTTCCACATACTCTTTGACACCTGACCATATAACTCGTACATATATGTACATATACTAATCTTTTAGTTTCCTGTGCAGATTCAGGGTTTCTCAGGACATTGGACTCCAGTATTAAGCGCAATACAGCAGTCATTAAGAAGCTTAAACAGATAAATGATGAGCAGAAAGAAGGGCTAATGGATGAGTTGAGAAGTGTCAACTTAAGTAAGTTTGTTAGTGAAGCAGTCGTAGCTATCTGTGACGCCAAGCTTCGGACTTCAGATATTCAAGCTGCTGTCCAGGTGAGAATTGATTGATTTTTCTCTCTCATGTATTGCATGCAACAGTTGTAATTTGTTCTCCTAAATGTGCCAACTCTTCTGTCGGTGGGATACCCCTATCTGTTATGCCTCTTCTCTTGGATGTGCTATTTTTCTAATTCAACCACTTCTTTCTTGTCTTCTATGGATCCTCTGAACAAGCCTTTTCATGGTTCATTCCTTTTGCATGGTTCTATGGTATATGACACATTTGTCCTAAGTTGATTGCTATTCATGAAACTTAATGGCGATCTCCTAAGCTGTTGTTTGTGGTCTTTTTGGAGCAAGTGTTTTGGCAGTTTTTGAGGGAATGAATGAGTTGCTTTTGATTCATTCATGAGGAAAGCACCAACATATATTTCGTGTTAACGTCTTTAAGGTAGGTAGTGTGAAATAGATGAATCATTAATGACTAGGAAACAAAGGTGGAAAGTAGAACATGAGCAGCTGAAAATGGATATATATAGAAAAATGCTGGGGTGCAGCGGTGCGGCCCCGCCGCACCCCAGCGGCTGGCCGCACCCCAGCTGCAGCCGCTGGATGGCGATCCAGCGGCTGCCTCCCCCCCCCAAAAAAAAAGCCGTACCCCAGCATCTCTCTCTCTCTCTCTATATATATATATCTATATATATGAAAATGGATAGTACCACAAATATATTAATGAAAGACGAAATATAATGTACAAGCATAGGTGAGACACCTAAAAATTTGTTGGACATCCGAATGCCACTGGAATGTACAATGGTTCCTTCTTGCCACCTCCCTCCAAACTCCCTGAGAGTAGGAACACCCACAAAGAGATGATCATGAGACTCGTCCTCCTCTCCACATAAAACATAAGACTGTTGAATATCTGGCATAAAGTGGTGTAGCCTGTCCCGCCTTGGAAGACGCCTATGAGAGATTCTCCAAATGAAGACCTTTACTTTGAGGGGGCTCTTAGGGAGCCAAACATGATCATGGAAACTATGCCGCACCCCACCATCAGAGATGATATGATAGGCGGATTTGATGGTGAAGCATCTTTCCTTCTCCTACCTCCATGTCCATTCATCCTCTCTGGCGGACGGGCGGAATGGAGTGAGAAAGGTTAGAAGGTCCTGATACTGCACCATCTCATCAAGCCTGAAATCCATCCTAAAGGTCGGCGTCCAAACCCCATCCAGCAAGGCCGAGTCAAATGCTTGGGTTACTGTCCCCAGGGGGTCCACTGAAATCCGAAATAAAGAAGGAATGGATCTTGCAAAGCAGAGTCCCCACACCATTTGGCATTCTAGAAAAGTCACATCCCCCCCTACCAAGATATGCTCTAGCTTTTGAAGAAATACATCCTTGCATCGGAGGATATCACGC
>JACBKR010004485.1:0-23533 GCA_014218235.1 Colocasia esculenta | reverse complement strand
ACAGCTAAGCTGTCTCTGATGTCAGTCAACGTCAGTAGCAATAGACATGAAAATAGTAGTGAAAATAGCTTAAGTCTAAAGGACGTAATCGGAGTAGGCACGATATGGTCTGCATGCATGCAGAGATATGTTCAATCTCATAAATGCAAAAGCGTCAGAGAGATGTCTACGTGGACTTTGACTAGTCAACGCTTTTAAGATGAATAAGATATCAAGATATGAAATCGATGACTATATGACTTATGAAATCGTTATGAGTCATAGAAAATCGTTATGTGACAGAAGATATATCATGAACACTTAATGAATCGTTGCACAAAGTAAATTGTTGTGTTTCTGAAGAAATCGATGTGAAATACTTAACAAATCATTATACAAAGCAAGTCGTTGTGAATTCTAAAGAAATCGTTATGAATACTTATCAGGTCGTTATGAACTCTAAAGAAATCGTTATGGTAACTTATGAAGTCGTTACAATAAGCAAGTCGTTGCGAGTTCTAAAGAAGTCGTTACAGTAACTTATGAAATCGTTACACAAGCAAGTCGTTGCGCTTTCTAAAGAAATCGTTGCGATAACTTATAGAGTCGTTATGACAGGCAAGTCGTTACGAGTTTCTAAAGAAATCGTTACGGTAACTTATAGAGTCGTTGTGACGAGCAAGTCGTTACGGGATCTAAAGAAATCGTTACGGTAACTTATAGAGTCGTTGTGACGAGCAAGTCGTTACGGGCTCTGAAGAAATCGTTACGGTAACTTATAGAGTGTTGTGACATCGACTTGTTTGAAATAACATGACTTTTCAGTTTTATAAGGAAGTCGTTGCGATCACTTATAGAATTGTTACGACATCGATTTGTTTGAAACAACATGACTTTTCAGCCAGAAAGGAAATCGTTATGATAATTCTATTGAAATCGATATGCTTATAAAGAAATCGTTATGGCCTTCAATAGAAGTCGATATGGACTTAGAGAAATATCATGTTGAAAAGATTAAGGCTTCAAGAAGTAATGCATACCTTTATTGGCTTGTTTGACCTTGATATTTTTCCTGTACTTAAGACTTATGAAATATTCATTAGATATAATTGATAAACATTTGTTTGGTTTTGTTAATCATCAAATATATATATATATATATGTAATTAATTAAAATTACATGGGGACAGACTGGTCATCACCATCTGCACTGACTAATCCACCTGTTCATCCCATGTTTGTTCTGCCTTTCCTTTCTTTTCAATTCATTCCACAACTGCCTTATTCTGAAATTTCAATCTACTATTTCCTTATCTTTTATTCGTAGGCGATTCTACCTTGCTGGTGGCGCTTTATCTCCTTGGACTGAACCTACTTTCACATTTTGCCAGCTGTGTTTGCAACATTTCTTTCGCGACCACTTTGCATTTCGCGAATACCTTACACTGTAATACTTTACCATGCCATAATCTTTCCACAATTTTGAAAACTAATTAGCATCTTTGAATTTCCTGCCCTTTTCATATTATTCTGCTCATACCGTTTTAAGTTATCTCTGATAAAAAACCATTGTACCTCTGCTCCTTTATTCGCTACACAAAACTTTATACTTTCTTCTTATCCCAGCAAACTTTGAACAATCTGTGAATATTAAATCTTCTTTGCTTCTGCTTCTGCTGCGCTATTCTGATCACACTGAACACTTTTGAAAAATATTCCACAATTTCAGTTCTCATTATTGCTTTCAATTACTTTCTTCTGGCTTCAACTGTATTCATTTCTAAATTTAACTGCTTCTCAAATCATCTTATTCAATTAATTCATGCTGAAAATATTACTGTAATTTCTGATCTGCCAAACCGCTATTGACATACTGTACTCTTCATATACCTTTCTTGCTTTACTGACATTCTCCGGCTAATCTCATAATTCTGTTGCATAACCTTTCCAAATATTCTTTAATTAGTCTGTTCCTGCTCCTGTATCAAACTCTAGAATATCTTAATAACAGTTCACTTCTGCTTAATTGAATCATTTCTTTGCACCGATATGCAAACTCTAATTGACATTTCCTTATTCATCTGATCTCATTCACTTCATTATTTACTAAATTCTTCCTTTCCCTGGTCCATATCTCTTTTTTTTTTTATCTAAGCTGCCAATCATTTTAATCACAACATCTTTTCCGCAAAATACTTCTCTTATGCATTTTGCTACCTGGCTAATCTTGTTGTACCATTCATACTATAAATCTTTCTAGTATTTAATCATCCTCCTTTAAAATACAGCAAAAATTTAAATTTAAATACCAATTTCTTTAAATATAACAACTTGCTCTGTCTGCTTCCCTTATTCCATTAAATGCCCTTTTCTCAAATAATATAAATATCACAATTTACCTTGCTATTTTTCTCAACTCAATATTCATTAACTGCTTCTCCATTAATGCGCTTCTTTCCATTCTATTTCATTTAGCTTAAACACATTCCAATATTCTTAATTTCAACTCTAATCTTCTTTAAACTGTTCATAGTTACTAACTTTCACTGACCTTGTCTTTAATACAGCAATCTATAATAACTCTCTCTGAAGAATTCCTCATAATCTACCATTCATCAACTAAATATTTCTCTTATGCAATTTCCAGAAAATCACATTGCACACTGATTCTTCTTTTCACTCTCTCTTTGTTCAACTGATTCTTTCTGTACATATTTATACATTATTCATATCACACTTCCTATTACCATCATTATTCATAACAACACTTTTCTCAAATTTCTGATCTCAGGCATATTTAATCTATTTGCCATAAACCACTGCTTGTTTCTGTACCAGTACCTCTTTTAAAGCTTATCTGCCCTACTTAATCATGCCAAACTTTTCATAACACAAATCACATTCTCATTCATACTATTTCTTGATATTATCTGACTCAGATCTCACCTCTGCTGAGGTTCTCAACTATACTTTGCACATTTAATTATTTCTGACACACACTGATCTGCTCCTCATCACCTCGTTATCATATACCTGTCTCTGCTAACTCTGTATTCTTACTGAATTCCATATCCAAACTTATTAATTTCCTCAATTCCTTTAACTGTGAATTTTAACAATCATACCTTTTGTAACAAACCAGCACACTGGTATAGTCACATAAATTATACCACCTCTAATCACATCAACTTTCAATAACTGCTAACGGCTTCCAAATTCTCAACACAAAAACACGTTCTACTGAACAAAAACTTAAACAAACACCACTTTAACAACACAAAACCGCAGACTTACTACCAGCAGTGGACATTAATTCATGTATTGGGACATTATACTTTCAATGTCTTTTCATATTCTAACTGGACATTGCTCTGATACCAACTGTAACGGCCTTGGATATTTATGCTCATTAGGGCTCCATATCCAGATCCGCCTCCCGCGAACAGACCGAAGTCTTGTAAGGGATATCTCAAACACGTGTCCAGGAAGAGTATAAAAGACAAACCACAACAGTAAGAGACACAAGAAAGGATATGTGCTCATATCTGCATATACAATTTACAACTGTCCCATTACATAAATATATGTCAAAATTAAAAAGTACAACTACCTGGGGCATACTTCGAGGGAGCACAAGCTCATACAACTGAACTAACACTACTACAACACAACTGCTGGTGGTACAAGTCTGTCACGACACCTCCGCAAGCCACACCAACGGTAAACCCTGAAAAGAACTATAAGGGAGTAAGCCTCAACAAGTCACTGGCTCAGTAGGGAACCACCCAAAACCACACACAACGCAAGAGAACCTTAATCCCAACAGGTCTCACTGGCAACACCAGAAGCCAAACCATTTCAAGCTCACCACATTTGTAATTAACAACAGTTAAAAACATAATCTAAACAGAATAACATCAATTAATGCAAATCTCAGAACAGGAGAGAAACAGCAGAACTAGTCCAACGCCACTAGTCTGCCAAATAACTGCAAAACCTACACCACAAGCTTCACAGGCACACCATCTTAATAAATGGTCGCCTAAGCTACAAGCCACACAGGCAAAGCATTGCCTAAGCTATTAGCTTCACTGGCAAGCCTTCAACACACGGGTAACAGAACTGCTAACCAAGAGCTAATCCTTTAAACCCTTAAACCACGATGTATCGAATATCACACCTAAATAACAGGACTGGCTACCACGGTGCCAATCCATCACATACTAAACCATAATCGGAAGCTTACCCATAAGGGGGTAAAACACAACAAGTGGAAGGTCTTACCACACGACCCCCACGGAGCATAGCTCCACCTCAACACCTGAAAAGACTGGTACACAAGGTACTATGAGACACCAACACCCACAAAGGGTATAGGTACCCACACAACGAGGTACCACCACAGAAACCAATCACTAAACCAGTGCCAACACAAGGCATCTCATTATGGAAAATACATAACACAACTGTGCCAACGACAAGGCACACTACACGAATCAAACCACAACTAGTGAGTCTCCGCTCACCAACCACAATAACAACAATGTCAATTACTGGGTACACCTCAACGGGTAAAACACAACCCGAGGGTCACTCACAAGCCACAACCATTGGCAAAGCACGAGTCGGAAAGGAAACGCCACCACCACACAAGAACGGACTACTGGTTCATGACGCCATTATCCAACCCAGACAACACAACACAAGAAGTACCTCTCAGTCTCGCAGTCACGGACGAAAGGTCCAACTGCCGCTCCACGAGAACAAGTCAAACAACTGTGGAGACCAACTAACACCACACCTGCAGACCACACAGCTGCAGGCCCATGCCTGGCACCTTTAGGGACTCTGGCCTAAGCTCCCTAAAGTGAGGCACAGGACTAGCTGGGGACCAGTGTCGACTACTGGTGTCCGTACCCCCAACTACGAGCGCGCTACAAGTGACTGTACACCCACAAACACAAGCTGCTGCCCTACTGTCGTCTTTCCCTCAGTCGGACGTACAACTCAAACACAGGAGTGAGAGTGTCCAGGAAGACGACACAGACCTCAACGGTACACACAGTACCGGGACAAACCCCGAGCACAAAAAACACATGTGCCTGGCTCACACAGAACTGGGGTACCCGACTAGAGAGGTATTCCGGAATAGGCGCCGGACCACCAAACTCAGCAATGCACAAATCTCGATATAAATATATATAATCTATATTTATAAACCACGATGTACCTGTGTTAGGATTAGCTTAACACCGGTCACTATGTGACCCTCAAGCTATCCTACACTAACACATATATAAACCTCAATCATATAACATTAACTTGCTTATCCTCGGTCATTCCATGACTCATAAGCTATCCTATACAAGCATACACATAGATTCCGATAGTCAACCACACTTGGTTTATCATTGGTCACAAGGTGTCCTCCTTTGCCACATTAAACTTATTACTCGATAACCACTTAATAACCACACTAACATTCCATTAATTAACCATCATAACCAATCTGTAATCACATACTAGAAAGCTAGGGCTAGATTCACGCAGGAACCTCACTGCCCAACTACTACGACAATCGGTGCATGTGCCATGCACACACACACACACGAAACACCACTACAACGAAGTATGTGCCATGCACATCCTCAAACCACGATAACACCACATCGAATATGTAAACCTCCCACTAACCATGTGGGCAACCTGCTCACAGAGCTTTACAGAGGCCATGAACCTCTTACCAAAGCCATACACATTAAACGACAATAATCAAATAACCAAGAAACCAAAAGCAACAAAGCAGAACCCTCGGCTGCGATCGCGACAGAGGCCATGACCGCCTACATATCGCGACGCCACGACATGACGGGATAAGAAATCTTTGTCGCGATGGGTCGGCCTATCGCGACCATGTCGCGACAATGGGTTCTGTCGCCTTCACAGGAAGGATCCCTAATCCGGATCCTCACTCCAGATTACCACCCCGCATCACGCAAACCCTGTTTAATTCACATTTTTCATGCTTTAATGTAAATCCTAGCATGATATCTATAGCTTTAAAAGCAGGAAATGCATCATACGCATCGCACACACAACCTACGCATCAAATGAGGTGGAAACTCCCTACCTCCGCGAAGAACACAAACTCCCGGCGTTCCCCCCGCTACGCATGGCGTCCTCACGACGAGAACACACCGAGCACGACCTCAACAAGCCAAATCGCCTGAGGGAGCTCCGTAGCAGCTCCTCCAGGTCGAGCAGAGCTCTTCCCCTGCTCTGTTCGGCAGAAACCTTTTTAAAAATGCACAGCGGTTCAGATCGCGACCTACATAGCTGTCGCGACCTAATTGCGACCTAGGCGGCCGTCGCGATCCTGTTGCTGACGTCAGCTGGCTGCACGGCGCGCGACACGCGGCAGCCATGCAGACGAGAACTGCCTAACAACGGCAACGTGAACGCGACCCTTACGGTTGTAACGTTAAGAACGCGACCCAAGCCTCCGTCGCGTTCACAGGCACAAAAACCTGTGAGTGCTTTGGGCCCAACTGCCGGCCCACCAAGCCACACAACATGCACGGGCACCTGAACACAAACTAATGGGCCACTCATTGGCCACCAAACCCGCTAACCTGGATCCACGAGGATCCGAAAATGCGCGACGTTACAAGCGATAACGCCCAGTTGAACTTAAATCTCGTGAATCAAGCTGTCTTTAAATAATTAGTGCTTTTAAAGGCAGAGCAACTAATGATATAAAAAGTCATGTAAAGTCAAGAAAGTAATAGCACAAGTAATATGGTTCAGATATCAGATGAATCAAGTATAGCATGATGATTAAAGTCAAGTCACGATGGAAACGATAATAACACGATGGCAGATAACGTCAACGTCAAGCAATATCAAGTAACATTTATAGCAAGGAGAGAGAAAGTAGTTGGCCATATAGTGAAAAACGTGCGACGTTACAACCGATAACGCCCAGTAGGACTTAAATCTCGTGAATCAAGCTGGCTTTAAATAATTAGTGCTTTAAAAGGCAGAGCAACTAATGATATAACAAGTCATGTAAAGTCGAGAAAGTAATAGCACAAGTAATATGGTTCAGATATCAGATGAATCACGTATAGCACGATGATTAAAGTCAAGTCACGATGGAAACGATAATAACACGATGGCAGATAACGTCAACGTCAAGTAATATCAAGTAACATGTATAGCAAGGAGAGAGAAAGTAGTTGGCCATATAGTGAGTAAATTGCACTTTGATTGATTTTCTTATCAATCGAAATAGTATAGCACTTTTGATTAACTTCCGTCAATCGAAATAGTAATGGCACTTTAGTTATCCATAGATAGCCGAGAGAGAGAATATAGCACTTTTGTCGTCAATAGACAATGAGAGAATATAGCACCTTGTGTTGATTGTCTTAGATTAATCTTGATAGTATGGCACTTGGATGTAATGTCGACATCCTGATCATTTAACTCTCGCGGGCAAATGGCACTTTCGGGCGCTCTCCCACAGACCGGGCCCTATTGCACTGGCATTGGTTATGTTGTTTATCTTTAGACAATCATTAATGGCCAATTTGAAGTACCAAGAAATAGATGAGAGCACTAGATGAATAGACAAGATAGTAGAGTGAACGTGAATAGATGAGCGAGTAGAGTATAAACGAGAGCTAGTGGACATTGCACGTAACACGTCGAGTAACCGGCGATAGTAACAGTTGCACAACACGCGCACGTGGTGTTGGTAGTCAGATGGAACTCACTACCATTCCGCTAGCCATGTTATGCACAGGTCCAGAGGTCCGGCGTTCTTCAATATAAGAGTGAACTTTTAATAGCTGTTTGGATCATATTGATCCCTAAAGGGTATCATAGGCGTTAGGGTACAACCTGCTCGTCGACCATGTGGGAACCCATGGACAGAGGAGACTTACGGAGGCCTTGAACAAGGACTCACTAGTCCGGCAGAAGGAATATCCGACAGAGAGTTCATCCAAGTCAAGAGAGTGTGCATATAGAAACAAGTGTCTGATGTTCTAGAGGAATTCTAGAACAGTGGAGTGTCGATAACAGTATTCCCAAAACATCGCGAGTAAACATAGACAAGTTCATTTAAAATAGGGCAATTAATATATATATATATATATATATATATATATATATATATATAATGGAAATAAATTTGGTAGATGTGCATGTGACAATTTTTCATGCCCAGTTAAGCCATAACGTTGGTTTACTTTGTGTGCATGTGACATAGAGAATCATGGAGTATGGAAGGGATAATGTGTATGGCTTTAATTAATTCAAAATATGTCCATGATTTAACAGTTTCGTTTACTGTGTTTAAAAGAGACAACAGAGCACGATATCACTGTCGAAGAACAAAACTTGTAAAAATAGGGGGTTTCCATGAAAGACTTCAGAATGTGACAGGTCCCTGTAAGGGTCGTGACAGGGCTTGCATAGAACGCGACAGGGTTGTTAAAGGATCACGACGGGTCGGTCAGTGCAGGAATTGAGATCGCGACAGATCTTTCTGTCACGTTCAGATCACGACAGACATTGTGTCGCGACGGGCCCTGAGAACGCGGTCTATCAGGCCGTCACGTTCTCAGGTCCTGCGCCTGACTCCGGGCGGGAAAAGGACAGTGCATAGGATTGCGGTCCAACTTTCCTTGTTTTGACATACGGTGCTTCAAAAATTCATAACTAATTGTATAGTCGATGAACAATCATGAAACAAGTTACATATTGATCTAGACATACGTGAGTACTTACAGTAAATAGGAATTTGACAATTGAGAGGGTTTTGACAAGCTTTAATCATGTCAAACATGAAGTACATGACACAGTGAGCAGTTGAGATGAATGATTTAATTTGCAAGATAGGATGGATGGAAATTAGGGCTTTCAGGGGCAAAAGATGCCTGACATGTATCAATATCTTCAATAAAAATTTCAAGGAATGGGGTTTAGTATACATGGAGAACAAGAATTTTGAAGAGGGTTCAGGGTCAAGCTAGTTTCAGAACTTCAAAATTCAATAAGAAAATATTGGCTTAATGGAAAATTATGAAACTTGAGGGATTTGTTCCTGATGTATGGAACAATCTACAGACAAAATATTAGGATTTTAGCTTGTGAGAATGCCTAGCTTTGATCATTTTCCTCTTCTAGGGCTAGAACCTTGAAGAACGGGGATGAGAGCTTGAAAGATTCCTCTCCCCATGAGATCTCCTCCTCCTTGGCCTCTCCTCCTGGTCCAGCAATCCCTTGGCACAAGCTAGGGCCGGCCATGAGAGTTTTAGGAGAGTATTTAAGCTTCTCCTCTTTCTATTTCCTAATAGGACTCTAATTGCTATTAATTCGGGATTTCCTATTTCCTCTCCCTTTTCTAAGCATGAGAACTCCTAATTTGGTTAGGATGGGAGCGAAATTTGTGGCCAACCCCTCATGGTAGGTTTAGGAATCCCAATCAAACTCAAACTTCCTTTTTAATGCATTAATTAACCATTTTCTGTTTAAGTAATATTTTAGTTACGAATTTAGGGTATTTTCCTATTATTATTCTTTTAAAAATCCCTATTATGACCCAATAAATTTTATATGGTCCATTTATTAAAGCCCATTATTTATTAGACTGTATCTTTTGGGGTTTCCCTTTTAATTAGGGAATAATGGAGTTACGGATTTTATTATATTTTTATTACCTGATTTATTCATGGACTATGAGAGGTCCATTGGTCCAATTCTGATAATGGGTAATCATTTCATGATGTTGGAAGTCTCTCTAACATGATCGTTTAATTTATGGGCGCATTATCTTTCCGTGTTAATAGTTTTCCGACTTAGTTTCCTAATTTGGATAATTAGTCACATTGTGACGTACACCTGGCCAATCGGATTTTTTGTTGCACGAATTTATTTGTGGAACACTTAGGGATAATATTTGGGGTGATTTATAATTTTTACGGAATTTTCCGGTGTATTCTTGCACATTCGATAATGGTACGTATGTTTCTATTACTTTGATTTAAAGAAATTATTATTTTGAATTTTTAAGTATTGAATTTTTTTTCGGGTTACTACATAAAATGAATGAAATTTCGAGGTATCACATGCAGTGAGGGCGCACTGCTCTTCTAATGGTTGTGAAGGCTTGTGTGTATCCTTGTGTGTTGCATGCTTGGTTCCTTACTTCTTTACAGCTATCGTCCTCTTATAAGCATTTCTTCTTTCTTCAGATGAGACCATTGAGATATCCATTGTCTCTCATTTCTTGATGCTCGTTTCCATGCAATCGCAGCAGGTCTTACGTTGTAAAGACATGTTGGCAGTTGAGTAAATAGGAATCTAGAGGGGGGCGTGAATAGATTTCTCCCTTAAAAAGATTTAGCGATTTGAAATTCTAACTACTTAAATCACAGAGTCATGAAATCACAGCAAACCACAGATGACATAGAGATTTTAAGATCGTTCGGCTCCCAAACGGAGGCCTACGTCCACCCCTCACTACAATCTAGTGAGGCTTCACTCAACAAGCCAAATGTGTAAGACTCCCACACAACAGCTGATTCACAACTTTATACAATCACTGACACACAACTTACACACTGCTGCCACATAGCTTGATTGTTGATTCACAGCTTCAAGATTTTATCAATCTCACAATCCTCACACTCAAAAGTGTAGGATCAATTCCCTTTAAGCCAGAATGAGCTAACAGATGGAACATTTTACAGTTTGAATAAAACAAAATTGCACAAGCAAAATCGATGAAAGAGAGAGATTGCATCAAACACTTTTGCTGCAGGTTGGAGTTGACTTTTGAGATTTACTCAATTCATCACTTTGATGATCAGTTCATCCCTATATAATTTCATTTATTATATGCCTATTTTGGTGATTAACAAAACTTCAATAAAGTATCATCTAACAAGTTCTTATGAAGCTTAGTCATAGGAAATAAATCAGGCAAAATCAAGCAAAACCGGTAAGTAACTCTTACATTGTAGCGTTTAAATTTCAGAGCATGTGATTTTTCTAAGTACACATCGGTTTCCCAAGTGATATAACGATTTCATTAGAATCATAACGATTTCCACACTTCTATTGATTTCAGTTCTATAACGATCTCATAAGTGTTGCAACGATTTCGATCTCACAACGATTTGTTATGTGAGAACAACGATTTACTCTCACAACGGTTTGTTAAGTGTGAACAACAATTTGGTCTCACAACAATTTGTTAAGTGAGAACAACGATTTGCTCTCACAATGATTTGTTAAGTGAGAACAACGATTTGGTCTCACAACAATTTGTTAAGTGAGAACAACGATTTGGTCTCACAACGATTTGTTAAGTAAAAACAACGATTTAGTCTCACAACAATTTGTTAAGTAAAAACAACGATTTAGTCTCACAACAATTTGCTTTCACATCGATTTGATAAGTTACATAACGACTTGGTCACCGTAACGATTTGATAAGTCTCACATCGACTTGGTCGCCGTAATGATTTGATAAGTTTCACATCGACTTGGTCACCACAACGATTCAACAAGTTACATAACAATTTGGTTACTGTAACGACTCGATGAGTTACACAACGATTTGATTGCTGTAATGATTCGATAAGTCACAATAACGACTTGGTCAGTGTAACGATTCGATAAAGCAAATAATGATTTGATCACTGCATCGATTCGATAAGTAAAACAACGATTCGATACCTGCAACAATTTGCTTATGTGTGAAACAACGATTTACTCACAACGATTTCCTGATAACAACTTGCTTATATCTGTATAACGACTTGTATTCACATCGATTTGTGTATGGATGAATAACGATTTACATAAACACCGACTTGCTTGTTCACACAACGATTTCATAAGTTGAACAACTATTTCATTATCACAACGACTTCATGAATTCAAATATATTTTCAAATATTGTGAAAGTTGAAGTCTTCCCGCGCACATCTATAATATCCTTGCATTTATTATGAATGTTCACATCATCTGCTTGTTGCCTTCTATTCTTATGTTTCTATAGGAAACACTTTTTTAGAAAGCAGAATGATATTTCTATTTTGGTGAATAGTCTTACTACATGAATTCTAACATTGATGTCGCAAGAGACAACATAGCTTTCTATGTCTTGGCATTTAATGTGTGCAGATCTCTGCCAGTACCATGTCATACAACGTTGGACAAAATAGAAGCTGAAGGATATCAAGATGGATCTTCTCCTTGCATGCATGGAGCGTAAAGCATTAAATGACTGCAAGCACACCTGTCGAACTCGACAAACCATGCAGTCTAACGAGCATCCAACCTAGAGACAACAGACACTTCAACGAATATATTTTCAAATAGAAGGAGATATATAGATAATTGATGACTCCGTAAATAACCACTTTTGAACTTTTGAAGTGTTCAACAATCTCAACGAAAATTCCCTGAAGTCATAGAGTCTTAGCGAAAGAGCTTCTTGTTTTCATTCCAATCATTTGTAGCTCTTGCTCTTCGTTCTTCTTGATCTTAAACTTTGGAGAGCCATTGAGTTCTGAGAGACTTTGCCATTGTAGATCTTTCTCTCTCAGTCTCTGCCTCAGATCTGGTATCTGTTGTAAGCCAGGTCTAGGGGCAATCAGCCTCTTTCACATTCTTGTGAAGTTCCTCTTCAGGTTGTGAAGAGAAGACCTGTTGGAGAAGGTGGTGTGTATTCCCTTCGTGTTGAAGGAAGACCTGTGTATCAGGGTGTTGTATACCTCTTCGGGTTGTGAAGAGAAGGCCAGCTACGGCTGGATGTGTAATTGTCCTCGAGGGGGACTTTACCCTTGGGTAGTGGAATCCAGAGTTGTTGCTCGGGGACTGGACATAGGACTCCTTGGGATAGGAGATCCGAACCAGGATAAAAATTCCTGTGTTGTGTGATTGCAAGCTTGTGTTCATTGTCTTCTTTATTTCTAACACTAACAATCGAAATTTGTATTTTGTGTTGAACGTTTTTGTTGACAGGTTTTAATGATATAAAAAATTTAAGAATCCCATTCACCACCCCCCCCTCTGGGCTTGCTAGCTGGGCAACAAGTGGTATCAGAGCCAAGTGTCTTCGACAAAGAAGATCTCACGATCTGAAGAGAAAAGATTAAATGGCAGCTCAAGGTCACTTCAAGGATCAGTCCGTCAACGGACCACCATTGTTCGATGGTGAAGACTACACCTACTGGAAGACCAGAATGGAATTATTCTTTCAAGAGCTTGACTGTCAAATTTGGTCAATTATAGAAGAAGGAGACCTCTAGTTACTAACGAGAATGATAAGTGGACAGAAGATGACAAGAAAAAGATATCTCTTAACTACAAAGCAAAGAGCATACTATGTTGCGCTCTTAGCAAGAAGGAGTTCAACAGGATCTCAGCCTGCAAATCTACAATGGCGATGTGGGAGAAGCTGAGGATCACGTATGAAGGCACAGATAAAGTGAAAGAGATAAGAATAGACATCTTGGTGACTCAGTATGAGAGATTCCAAATGCATCCAGGAGAGTCAATCACACAGATGTATAGCAGATTTACAGACATCACAAATGGGTTGGCCGGTCTTGGAAAAAGTATGAATGGGAGATATGGTAAGAAAGATCCCTACCAGCCTCATGGACTCCAAAAGTGACAACAATAGAAGAGGCCAACGACTTAAAGAGAATGTCATTGGGAACTCATTGGGTCACTAATAGCCATGAAATAAACATGGAGAGGCTCGGAGAATCCTCAAACAGGAAAAAGCATAGCAATGCACTAAAAGCTACAAAAGTAGCTCTGAGGAAGAATCTGAGGATGAAGTCAGCAATGAAAGCAGTGAAGATGAAGAAGCGCTTCTATCTAGAAGACTACATGTAACGACCCTCCTTATATCGTATGGTTACACCAACCCACATCGGATAATGAGCGCCGTACAGAGGGACATTTACCCAACAAATGTACATTAGGCTGATCATACACAAATATATATCACATGACAGCAGAATAGAAAGAACTGGAAATATAACTCTTATTCCATCATCAACATTTATACACAGTCTATATAGAACAAAGGAAATCAAATACTTCATAACTGTGAAACTACACTTATTACATTGTCCACACTGAGTTACACAAAGTCTTTCGCTACATACTATGAAAAAAAAAGGGAAAGTACAATGTCAAATCTCAACAAACGTCTCCTACTCCCGCTCTGAGTCGCTCCTAACGATCTCCTCGGAAGAAGTGGAAATGTCTGCACCTGTGTAGCAACCCGGAAATTTTAATACTTAAAAATTCGAAATAATAAATTTCTTTAAATCGAAATAATAGAACATGCGTACCATTATCATATACAATAACCCAACGAAAAATTTCTTAAAAATTATAAATCAATCCCAGACATTATTCCTAAGTGTTTCACGTAGAAATTCGTGCAACGAAAAATCCGATTGACCAAGCGTATGTCACAACATGACCAATTATCCAAATAGGAAACTAAGTCGGAAAACCGTGGAAAGATACGCGCCCATAAAACAATCGAACATGTCAGAGAGACTTTCAACATCATGAAATGAATAACCATTATTGGGTTTGGACCAATGGACCTCTCATAGCTCATAAATAAATTCAAATAAGAAAATATAATAAAAATCATAACTCTATTATTCCCTAATTAAAAAGGGAAAACCATAAGATAAATTCCATAAATAATGGGCTTGGTTAATTAGACCCATTAGAAATTAGTGGGCCAAAATAAGAATTTTAAAAATAAGAATAATAAGAAATACCCTAAATTCGGAGTTTAATTATCATAATTGGAAGGGATATTTAATGCATTAAATAAGCAATTAGAGTAGGAGTTGGATTCTTAAACCTACCCCATATGGATTAGCACGAATTTGGATCTCTTCCAAGTCTAAATAGAGATTGGAAAGCAAGGAAGGAAGGTGGGAGTAAGGAAATCTCGAAATTAAGAGGAATTTGAATAGTAGTAGGAATAGGAACTTGTGTTTACATAAAACACCCTCTTAAACCCTCTTGGCCGACCCAAGCTAGTGTCAAGGGATTCTGGACTAGGAGGAGAGGCCAGGAGGAGGAGATTTCGTGGGAAGAAGAACCTTTCAAGCTCTCAACCCCGTTCTTCAAGTTCTAGCCCTAGAGAGGAATCGAGTCAAGGTAGGCATTTCACAAGCAAAAATCCTAACATTTCGTCTGTAGATTGTTCCATGCATCAGGAACAAAACCCTTAAATTTCATAATTTTCCATCAAGCCAATATTTTCTTCTTGAATTAGAAGTTCTGCAACTTACATGACCCCGAACCCTCTTCTTAACTCTTGATCTCCTGGTATACTCAACCCCATGCCACGAGATTTTTACTGTAGGGACTAATGTATGTTAGGCATTTTTCCCCTAAAAGCCCTAAATTTCATCGAGCATGTTGCTCGAATTAAATCGATCTTTCTCTCTGTGTCATGTTCTGAATAACTTGTTCTTGCTCATGTTCAAACCCTGTATGAACCATGCTCTCTCTCTAATTCCGATTTACTGGAAGCACCCTTACACGTCTAAGTTTAATTTGCAACTGGTTTGATGATTTTTCATTGTGTATACATTAGTTATGATTTTTTGAACAACCCTATATCATTCGATTTCAAGTTGGCCCGCAATCCAAAGCCTGGTCTGAATCCTGTCAGAGCCAGGTGCAGACAACCAGATTGCGACTAATTTCTCTTGCACTTGCACACACTTGAACCATCCATTTATGGCTGAAATCTTGCAGAAAATATCTCATAATGTATCTGGTAATTTATTGCAATAAAGCATATTAATTGCCCTATTTTAAAGGACTTGTATTCGTTTCTTGCGTTGTTATATACTGATATCGACGCTCCACTGTTCTAGAATTCCTCTAGAACGTCGAGCACCTGTTTTATATACACACTTTACTTGGCTTGTGGTGAACTCTCCGTCGGATATTCCTTTCACCGGACTAGTGAACTCTTGCACAAGGCCTCCGTAAGTCTCCTCTGTCCATGGATTCCCACATGGTCGACGAGCCAGTTGTACCCTAATACGTATGATACCCTTTAGGGATCTATATGATCCAAACGGCTATTAGAGATTCGCTCTCGTCTAAATCACGCCGGACCTCTGGACCTGTGCATAACAAGGCCAGTGGTAGGGTCGTGAGTTCCACCTGACTGCCAACACCAAGTGCGCATGTTGTGCAACTGTTACTATCGCTCGCTACTCGACGTTTCATGTGCAATGACCATAGAATCTCATCTATACTGTACTCTCTCGTCTATTCACGTTCACTCTACTATCTTGTCTCTCTCGTCTATTCACGTTCACTCTACTATCTCATCTCTCTCGTCTATTCATCTGGTACTCTCTGAGACTCGTTGAGCTGTTGTGGCTCCTATCGTTTGTACTATTTCATGACTGTCTAGCGCCATAATCCGAGGGGCTCCAATCTAGTCCTGGGGGCAGAGAGCCACCCGAAAATACCTGCAGGGGCTATTGACGGTGTTCTGCATTGCACCGGTTCTGACTATACCATCTTGGCTAGACATCTGACTATTATCCTTTTAGTCTGAGGAGTTCAGACGTGCTGTGATATTACTGTGCTATCACAAACTGTTATACATTAGTCTGAGGAGTTTAGACGTAATGTACTATCGTGAAACGGCTACTGTCCCAAAGTGACTATTGTTATACTCTACCAGTGCACTGTTGTGCAACCATACACGCTATCTCGTTACACGCTCTACTTGCTCTACTTGATACTTGCTATCTTGAGTTATTACGTTCTATCGTGACTTGATCACATTCAAAGTGCCATTACTATTTCGATTGACGAAAGTTAATCAACAATGCTATACTATTTCAATCGATGAGAATCAATCAAAGTGCAATTTACTCGTTACATGACCATCTACTATCCACTCTTCTTGCTATACATGCCTCTTTCTATTCTGGATAATCGTTACTTGCTATTGTTGTTATCGTTTTCTATCGTGACTTGACTTTAGTCATCGTGCTATACTTGATTCATCTATTATTCGAACCATGTTACTTGTGCTATACTTTCTCGACTTTACATGACTCTCTCTATCATTAGTTACTCTGCCATTTAATGCATTAATTATTTAAAGCCTGCTTGAGCCTGAGATTAAGTCCTACTGGGCGTTATCGCTCACCCTTCGTTATTTGTTATTGTGTCTCAGGTAAGTCGAACAATGACGTTATACGTACCAATGTGGCAAGACCAGAGTGATGAGTGACCTGGAGTCAAATGACGAAGTTACCCCAGTACAATTGGAGTCTAGTAGTTATTGCTTTAGATTTATTTTCAATGTAATGATGTCATTGAGCCTTATGTATTCGCTCCGAATTAGTGGTTGTAATAGTCTTAGTGATTTTATAATGAAATGAAGAGTTATTTCAATTATTGTTCATTAGATGCTCTGATGTTTGCGAAAGTATGCGCAATTGTCGTTACCATACTCGTTGTTCGCGTTCCCCTCCGATTTATTCCGCTGCTAATTGGAGGGGCGTGACAACATGTACGCCGAAGCAAGAAAGAATGAGTCCAAAAGAACTCAACAAGTAACATCCACTCACATTACCTACATACTCACATGGACTAATCACATTTACATATCACACACATATCACATAGCATGGATTTGATAAACTTTTAAAAGTACACCTAAACATGATTCCTAACTTACATCACATGGTACATGGCTTAAAAGTTTCTTACAAGAATTTGAACCTATCACATGCTTTCTACATATCTCCAACATGCTAATTAAGTCTTTTTTTAATAATTCATACTTAAAGCCAATAGTCAATTTAAACTTGGAGTTTATACATAATACAAAAGATATTCCTAGCATGAATTCTATGGTCATTTTCACATTGATATCACATCTATACACATGAATAGTTTGCTGTTTTGATATGGATATGACACATTCATATAATGAATTATCATTTTTACATGATGTCCCGTTGATTCATATTTCCACATGATCATTTACACAATTACACAATTGCACATTCACTTTTCACATAAACACAGTTCACATTTTTATATATGCCGTGACACATAGCCCAAACCACCTCTAGAAGGACACACACTAATCACATCACACACATCTATCACCTAGGCATTTCAGTGATAATCTTAGTTACTGTGCAGAATCGGGCGAAGCACTCTCACCCTAACCAGCTGTACTTGTCTGCCTCCAGGATTTAATCCCAATGCCCATGGGATATCACACAATATGAACTTTCCCGTAAGGACTTTACCACAGTACGGTTCCACAGCCATCTAAGGTAGCAGTGTCACCCATTGGCACATTTACACATTTTCTAAGTTTCATCACACACTTAGTGTACTATTTTACCCACACATTCACGCTTACACATAAACACATACTTCAGATTTACCTAACATGATACTACTGTTTATAGGTTTATCACTTATTAAATCACGCTAACATGTTGTAAAACATTAAATTATCATGCTCTAATGGTCATTACACATGAATTTACAAAATCAGTAACTGTTATTATTCAATTCCTCTAAAAATTAACTACACCATTCACGGATCATGCATCACATATTAAAAATTTCATATTTTTCGAAATATCTACTAATTAAGAAAATTATAGCAGTGGTATTATACAAAGTAAAAATAGTCAAATTGGCATGGATTTTTATTGTTCAGACCCACAAATCATTCTACACACTACTCTGACAGTCCTAAACATATGCAAATTTCTAGGAATTTAACTATTCTTATACCATTTATTTGAATTTTGACATAATAAAACATGCTTATTATTCTACAGTTCAGAAATGTAATTATTTGCACAGATATAGAAAAATATCAAATTTGATAGCATGAATTTGAACCCCCAACACTGCACAGAAATTTCATGACAATTAAATCCAGTACATATTGCACAAACAAAATTTTGCAAGATTGAAACCTGTGGGCTAGACATTCAAAAATTTCTAATAAATAATAAGCATTCCACAAAAATCATAAAATTCCACAACATACTCCCTTAAAGGTATTTACATATCATATAAATTTTACCATATATCTTCATGCGAAAAATCTCGAAAATTAGGTCATATAGGAGAGACATGCACACTGTTGCAGTCAGGCGAACTTGACGGCATAAAGGTGGTCGTCTATCAGGTTAACTGTAACAAAGGTCGCGCCAACTCAGATCTTAACGGCAAGGGATCTCGCCGTTAAGTTTCTGTCTGTGCAAAACACAGACATAACGCAAGAACTTGGTGAATTTAGGGGATCCAGAACTCGAATAAAAATCCGTAAAAATTCCTCGGACTTACTAGACACATGTATGGGTGATGTGAAAGGGTTACTTGCCTCTTGGAAAATCCACAAGACACAAATTATCCGGAGAAGCCCTCCTCGGCCCAAGCCAAAGAGTCCTCAAATCCTCCTCTATCCGGGTCCTATGCTGATGATGAATGCAACCCGGTGTCGGAGAAGCCTTCCCCTATGCTTAGACTCCCCTCCAGTCGTGAAAGATCACCGGAAGGAGTCGCCAAATCACCAATCCACGGTCAAAAAGTCAGGTTTCGCGTACAGAAATAGGGTTTCTTACAAATGTCAAAAGGACCTATCCTCGCCCTAAGTCGTGTCTTTTATAGGGTTGGGGGTTTATGAACGCATTTAGAAGCCCAGGTTACCGTTGGGGGACGGTTACCAAAACAAGGGGCGAAGTTTTCGGGGACGTTTCCGGATCTGCAAACGCAACAGATCTGGGAGGTTAACGTCAACATCACGGGCCGCCAATTCTGAGTTGGCGTCCATCGATGTGGCCGCTGACTTGGGATTGGCGTCCATACATATTGACGTCTACTGGCCGCCAGAACGGAAATAAAAACTGTAGAAACTTTTATGTACACCACACATGCAATATATATATATACATACAATTTACAATGCACACATTAAATAATATTTATTCATGCAATGTAAATAAGTAAGTAGTAGCACAATGAAGTTATACATCAATAGTATACATATATATATACATAAGCATCACCCAAAGATCAAGGTCAAGAGCCTTACACCCTCTCCCCCTTAAAGAAACTTTGTCCTCGAAGTTAGACCGACACTACTCAAACAACTGAGGATATTTCTTCTTCATTGCATCCTCAAGCTCCCAAGTAACTCCTCTTGCAAGAAGTGCGCCATAACACTTTCACCGACGCAATACTCTTGTTCGAAGATGCTGAATCTTTCGGTCAAGAATAGCTACTGGTTGCTCCACATAAGAAAGATCTGGCTGGATCTCCACTGGCTCGTGGCTAATAACATGAGATGGATCTCTGACATACCTTTTGAGCATAGATATGTGGAAAATAGGATGAACACTAGCTAACGTCGGGGGTAAAGCTAGTTCATATGCCACGTTGCCCAATCGTCTGAGAATCTCATACGGGCTAATGATCTAGGACTTAACTTACCATGCCTGCCAAATCTAACTACACCACGAGTAGGTGAAATCTTCAAAAAGACATGCTCACCTACCTCGAACTCCAAATCTTTCCTCCTGTTGTTGGCATAACTCTTCTGCCTATGTGTGCCGCAACAGCCTCTTTCTGATAAGCTGGACCTTATCCGAAGTCTCCTGAACTAACTCCGAACTGATCAACTGCCTATCACCAATCTCCTCCCAACATAAAAGAGATCTACAAGGCCTACCATACAACGCCTCAATGGAGCCATACCAATAACTCGCATGAAACTGTTGTTGTATGGAACTCCACTAGAGTAAATGATGCTCCCAATCATCCTTCCAATCCAGAATGCACGCCCTCAACATATCTTCGAGCGTCTGGATAGTCCTCTCGGTCTGTCCATCTGTCTGGGGATGAAACGTCGAACTGAGCTTCAATCGGAACCTAACGCATCTTGAAGACCCTTCCATAACCTCGAAGTAAATCTCGAATCTCGATCCAAAATGATCGACTTCGGCACACCATGCAATCTAATAATGCTACTAATATACAATCTAGCTAAACTATCTACTGACTGCTTCTTCTTCATGGGCAAGAAATGTGCAGTCTTCGAGAATCTATCTACCACTACCCAAATCGAGTCATTACCCTGTCTAGATGGAGGCAAACCCGTAACAAAATCCATAGTGACAGCTTCCCACTTCCATACTGGGATCTCCATCTTCTGCATAAGACCAGATGGTCGTTGTCGCTCTGCCTTCACTTGATGGCAAACTAGACATCTAGACACATACTCCGCTACATCCTTCTTCATTCCAGACCACCAAAAGATCTCTTCAAATCCTAGTACATCTTAGTGTTACCCGGATGAATAGAGAATCTAGACCTATGAGCCTCCGCTAATACAACTCACGGACATCTAAAATGTCTGGAACACAGACACGGTGATGGAATCTAATCACGTCATCCTCATCACAAGCAATGCCCGCCTTGCCCACTAATCTTGGTGTCTAGGGTCGGCCTTCTGATGCTTGATCACCTCATCCAACACCGAAGACCCAATGGACAACTGAGCTACAAAAGCCTGACATAATGATGGCTCCAACTCAGTCATTGCACACGCTGCATCCTCCAAATCTTCCAATCCTATTGGAGAGATGACCTCTTCCTACTAAGGGCATCCGCTACGACATTCACCTTTCCAGGATGATACTGGAGGTCAAAGTCATAGTCCTTCAGGAACTCATCCATCTTCTCTGCCTAGGTTTAATTCCTTTTGGGAGAAAAGATACCTTAAGCTTTTGTGGTCAGTGAACACCTCAAATCTGACACTATAAAGATAGTGTCTCAGATTTTTAGTGCATGAACCACTGCCACAAATTCAAGATCATGAGTCGGATAGTTTCGCTCATGCTCCTTCAATTGGCGAGAAGCATACGCTACTACCCTCCTTGCTGCATCAATACACAGCCAAGGCCATCCGAGATGCATCCGTGTAGATAGCAAAACCCTCTACACCGCTCGACAAAACTAACACAGGAGCCGATGTGAGCTTAGTCTTCAATAATTGAAAACTACTCTCACACTCCTTAGACTAGACAAACTTTACTCCCTTCCTGGTTAGCTGAGTCAATGGTGTGGCGATGGATGAAAATCCTTAATGAATCGCGATAATAACCCGCCAAACCAAGAAACTCCTAATCTCTGAAGGAGTCTTGGGAATCTCCCAATCCGTAACGGACCTTTGCTGGATCCACTGCTACACCAGCACGGAGATTACATGCCAAGGAAATGAACCTCATGCAACCTAAAATCGCACTTGCTGAATTTTGCATACAGCTTGTGCCCACGGAGAACCTCTAATACTACCCTCAAATGCTGACGATGTGTGGCCTCATCCAGAGAGTAGACCAACACATCATCAATGAAAACCACCACAAAACTATCTAGGTAGGTCTAAACACCATGTTCATGAGATCCATGAACACTGCAGGGGCGTTGGTCAGACCAAAAGGAAGGACCAAAAACTCATAATGTCCATAACGAGTTATAAATGCCGTCTTGGACACATCCTCACTCCTAATCCTCAACTGATGATAACCAGACCGCAAATGAATATTAGAAAAGACTGATGCATCTTGCAGCTGGTCAAACAAATCATCAATCCGAGGTAAGGGATACCTATTCTTCACCGTCACTTGGTTTAGCTTTCTATAATCAATGCATAACCTAAGTGACCCATCCTTCTTCTTCACGAATAAGACAGGTGCACCCCAAGGGGAAACGCTAGGGTGAATAAATCCCTTATCTAACAAATCTTGCAACTGCTTCTTTACTCAGCTAATTCCACAGTGCCATCCAATAAGGTGCCTTCGAGATAGGGGAGGTGTCTGGAAGCAACTCTAGAGTGAACTCTATCTCTCTAGCCGGTGGCAAACCAGATAAGTCATCAAGGAAGACATCTGGAAACTCTCGCACTACATCTTCTCCGCAAGAGTGGGACTCATAAGCCTTAGGTACTAATACCACGCTGGCAAGAAAGTGTCACAACCCTTGTTCACCATTCTCATCGCCTCATGACAGAGATGACAAACTTTCCCGCTAAGTTCCTTGGTAATGGATGCGAAAACTCGTCCTCACCAGGAATGCGGAAAACGATCTTCTTCCATGAAAATATACTAATGCATAGTGCTCCTCTAGCCAATCCAGACCAAGATTAGCATCGTAGTCCTTCATCTTTAGCAAGAAGAAAAACCCTTCTAGGACTCTATCCTCAATGCACACCGGTAAGATGGAATACACTTCCTAGTCGATACCGTAACTGCAGGTGTGTGCACAGACAGAGGGACTTCTAAATCCTCAGACTCTAACCCTGACTCTAAGGCTAACTGCCTAGCAAAATGCTCGAAAATGAATGAGTGAGTAGCACCCGTATCAAACAAAACCTGAGCATACACACCCATGAAAAGAACCGTACCTTCAG
>JACBKR010004484.1:0-23536 GCA_014218235.1 Colocasia esculenta | reverse complement strand
TCCGGTGTTCATTAATTATTTGTCAATTGCATACCTGTTAGGAAAAATCCGTGACTCATCACTTACACTTTTGCACGAATAGGCACACCCTCCTTGGGGAAATTGAGAGCACATGTTCTGCATATGATCTGTCTTTAGAAAATCCTCATGTCAAGACATTAATGAATTATGAAACATAAGATACGTCGTTATCCTGCCTGTTCTCTTGAGCTATTTGTCATACCTTGACTCTATGAATGTTCATGTTCCTTTTACTATGAGCTTTCCATTGAAACTCTGTGGCCATAATATGAATCTGTTTGTTCGGCACAACGTGGGACTCCGGACCAAATTTGATCCAATGCCTGTGCAAAAAAAAAGAGGCCTGGTTCGATCCTGGGGAGGAGCGCCCCAAAGTACTTATTAACCACGGGAGTATGGACTTCTGGTGCTTGGCATAACACAACGATAAGCAGATTGTGGAAATGTACCTTCGTTGATATGATAAGTTTGATTGATCTGATATGATACGTCTGTTCATGTGAATACATGATATCTGTTTGAATATGGCCAATCTCTTTTGATATGATTCTACTCTTGAAATATATGTCTATTGTATATGCAATCCGACATTTGATCTGATATGATATCCGTTCTACTCTGCTATTCATCTGTTAGTATTGCATGCATTGTCATTATTCATGTGCATATCTGCCTATTTAAAATGCTAATCATGTATATTAGTACCCGCACAATATTGAGATGTAAATCCTACTGAGCTAGTTCGCTCACCCCTATCAACCTACCCTTTTTCAGGTAGTGATGAGGAACCAGTGGAGTCCGATGGGGCAGGGCAGAGTGATGAGCACCCGCCATATGAGTAGTGGACAGTTAGACGTAGACATATGAGTAGTCGATGCATTAGAGAAACATTTTTATTCGAATAATGACCTCTTTTCAGTGAGTCCTTCTTATGTAAGGTTGTAATTAGTTGAATGAATGGAATAAAGAGTACTTTTGATGACATTATTATGGTCTGAAATGTGTGGTTATATGTAATTGTGACTCTGCGCTATTCAACTGTGATACGTCTATCTATATCGATCACGTCCCCCGGTATTTATTCCGCTGCTAAATATCGGGGCGTGACAGTTGGTATCAGAGCCTAAACTTAGGGTCTAAGGGAATAGGAACATAGAATGAAACTAGATCACACGAGTCAAAATCTATCGTACCTAATGTGAGCTTGGGTAGAACAATGGGAATAGAAGTCACATGTGATATATTTAGATGACTGACCTATATTATATCTTGAGGTACTTATTGCCGCAATGGCCGCTGAACGTGCCCAGTCTAGGGACATGCAACAAACAATACAGAACTTGACTCAGGCTATCCTTCAAGCCACCCAGGGTGGAGGTAACCGCGGAGCCGGTGATCTCCATCGAAATTTTCAGAATATGGATCCGCCTAGGTTGGAGGGAGTACTGACTCAGATGTTGCTGAACACTGGGTTAAGGAAATTGAAAGGATATTCAGGGTCATGCAATGCACGGATCAGAACAAAGTACTGCTGGCGACTTTCAATTGGAAAAGGATGCCAGGGCATGGTGGGAGTCGGTAGAAGCAACACTGAATGGCCAGCAACTGACATGGGCTCAGTTCATTGAGCAATTCAACACCAAGTACTTCTCTGAGAGAGTCCAGGAGCGAAAAGCAGCCGAATTTGTGGCTTTGAAGCAGAGAGGACTCAATGTGGCCGAGTACGAGGCCCAATTCTCTCGTCTGTCCCGATATGCTGTTCACTTAATTGGGACAGAAAGGATGAAGGCAAAACGCTTTCTGAATGGCTTGAGGCCCCAGTTCATCACTCAACTGGCGCCAATGGACATTCAGACCTATGCTGACATGGTAAAGAAGGCTCAGTTACTGGAGGATGCCATGGAGACTGCTGAAAAAGAATTACGGGAAAATCTGTGAAAAGGGTGCAAGTGTCTTCTACAGGAAGGTATCAACCGACCATTGGGAAGAAAAGGCCCAGTGGCGGGGTAAATGAACCAGCTGATAAAAAGCCAAAGGAGTTAGGAAAGCATATAGTGGTGACGACGGGAGAAAGGTGCAAACACTGTGACAAAGCTAGTCACCGGTCTGAACAATGCTGAAGAGCGCAAGGGAGATGCCTACACTGGGAGTCGTGACCATAGGATCTCGGACTGCCCAATATTGAAAGAACAAGCCCCATAGGACAAACGTCCGAATGGACAGAAGAGGCAAGGCCGCTTGCAAGCTATTCAGGAACCGGAAGCTGCTGAAGAAGGAGGTACCGTGGAAGGTACACTTACTATTCTTTCCGACCGCATATGTTCTCTTTGATACGGGAGCTACGCATTCCTTTATATCTCAAACATTTGTTGATACCCTACCTGTGAAAACCGTCCTAATGAAATCCGGAATAGTTGTGTCAACCCCGATTGGTCCTGGCACCAATCTTACAACCATATGCCATCCAGTGAAGTGTTGATTGAAACCCAAAACCTACCAGCAAATTTAATATGTATGGACATGGCGGGATATGATGTGATACTGGTAGCAGACTGGATGTCTGAACATGGGGCTAGTATATCAATTGCAGGAGAGTCGGGTAACCTTTAGCCATTACCCAAAACTAGTGTTCACAGGGGATAGAAACCGCAGGAGATTGTCACTTATCTCTGCACTACAAGCCAAAAGGATGATGAGGAAAAATTGTATGGCCTTTCTTGCTGCTGTTGTCATCGCAAAGAAGGAAGTCAAAGTTGAGGACATCCATGTTGTCAGCGAATACGCTGATGTTTTCCCGAAGACTTGCCAAGAATTCCTCCTGAGCGAGAGGTCATTTTTACCATCGAGTTGGTCCCTGGAGCAGCACCAGTATCTAGGGCACCATATAGAATGTCCCCCGCAGAACTGAAGGAACTAAAAGAGCAACTGATGGAACTGTTAGAGAAGGGTTTCATCCGACCAAGCACATCGCCATGGGGTGCACCTGTTCTCTTCGTCAAGAAGAAAGATGGGTCGATGAGGCTATGTATAGATTACAGACAAACTAAACAGTTAACTATCAAGAACAAAATACCTCTGCCAAGGATTGATGAGTTGTTTGATCAATTATCTGGCTAGATACTTCTCTAAAATAGATCTCAGATGGTTATCATCAATGAGGATCAAAGGAGAAGACATTCACAAGACAGCCTTCGAAGCAGGTATGGGCATTATGAATTTATTGTTATGCCTTTCGGACTAACAAATGCCCCTGCAGTTTTCATGCAGTTGATGAATAGCATTTATCGCCCATATCTTGATAAATTGTGGTGGTATCATCGATGATATATTGATCTATTCCAAGACAAAGGAAGAGCATGAGGAGCATTTGAGGATTTCATTACAGATTTTAAGGGAGAACAAATTATATGCCAAGCTAAGTAAATGTGAATTCTGGCTGAGGAGGTATCCTTTTTAGGGCATGTGGACCAAGGATGGTATCTCTTGTTGATCCATCAAAGGTTGAGGCTGTGCTGAAATGGGAAAGACGACAAGCGTCACAGAGATCAGGAGCTTTCTAGGATTAGTGGATACTATCGAAGGTTTATAAGGATTTCTCAAGATTGCAGTGCCATTGACCAAGCTGACCCGGAAGGAAAATTGTTGGTGTGGACTGATGAATGTGAAGAAAGCTTTAACAACTTGAAGAAGTGTCTGACTACTGCTCCTGTCCTCGCCTTACCCCTGAAGAGGAGGATTTGAATTTATTCAGATGCTTCTGGAACAGGTCTAGGATGCGTCTTAATGCAACAAGGGAAAGTAATAGCTTATGCCTCAAGACAGTTGAAGATCCACGAAGTGAACTACCGGTTCATGACCTGGAGTTAGCAGCTGTTAGTATTCGCCTTGAAGATTTGGAGGCATTATATCTATGGTGAGCAATTTAAGTCTTTTCTGACCACAAGAGTTGAAATACTTGTTCTCACAGAAGGAGCTTAACATGAGACAAAGAAGGTGGTTAGAGTACCTTAAGGACTTTGACTTTTCATTCAATATCACCCTGGGAAAGCCAATGTAGTGGCAGAAGCTCTAAGTAAGACAACCAGGAGCTATGCTAGCTAGTATGATGCTGGGCGAATGGAAGTTACTGGAGCAATTTGCAAGTTTGAACATAGACGGGGAAAGAAGGAAAAACAAGTAATGATTTCCAATCTCCAGATACAATCGATCTATGACCGAAATCAAGGGAAACAGGGAGAGGATCCATTCTTAGTTGAGATCAGGGAGAGCTAGAGCAAAGACCTGACTTTACTCTATCAGCTGAAGGAAGATTATTATTCCGAGGTAGAACATGTGTCCCTGATCATGGAGAACTCAAGAAGAGGTTACTAAATGAAGCTCACCAGTATAAGTACACGATTCATCAGGATCAACAAAGATGTACAAGACTTTAAAAGGTCGTACTGGTGGCCAAACATGAAGAGGGATGTGGCCGATCATGTGTCATATGTTTAACATGCATGAAAGTCAGGCCGAGCATTTCCGTACAGCTGGTGGACTGCTACCACTAGAAATCCCGGAGTGGAAGTGGGATAGCATCGGTATGGACTTTATCATGGGATTGCCCAGACTAGAGGTGGTATGGATGCAATTGGGTAATAGTTGATCGATTGACTAAGTCGGCTCACTCTTGCCGATCAAGAGTACATGGTCAGTGGATGTATTGGCGCACTATGTTAAGGAAGTAGTCAGATTGCATGGGGTTCCATTAACATAATATCGGATCGGGACCCTAGATTTACTTCACATTTTGGAAGGGTTTACAAGCAGCAATGGGTACTAAACTAAACTTTAGTACTGCCTTCCATCCTCAGACTGATGGACAAACCGAAAGGACCAATCAAATTATGGAAGATATGCTTCGTGCTCTGGTGCTAGATTTTAGAGGTCGATGGGATGATCAGTTGTACCTGATGGAGTTGCATATAACACAAGCTACAGACAAGTATCAAGATGGCTCCTTGAAGCCTTATATGGCAGGAGTTGCAGATCACCCTTTGTTGGGAAGAGGTTGGGGAGAACCAATGGGTTGGACCCGACTTAATTGAGGCGACTGTCAAAAAGGTTCAAATTGTCCGGGAACGTCTAAAGATAGCACAATCTAGGCAGAAGAGTTATGCGACAATAGAATGAGAGAACTAGAATTTCAGGTTGGCGGAACATGTTTTCTTGAAGGTCTCACTTCAAGGGGAATACAAGATTGGGATCAAAGGGAAGTTGAGTCCCAGATTCATAGGGCCATTTGAAATTCTGGAAAGGATTGGTCAAGAGGCGTATAGACTTGCACTACCTCAACAGCTGGCGAACGTGCATAATGGTTCCACATATCCATGCTGAGGAAGTACTTATTCAATGCCGACCACGTAATCAAACCATGAGGACTTGGAGATTCGGGAGGATCTGACATATGAAGAGAAGCGATCAAACTGCGGATCTGAAGATTCAACGACTCAAGAAACGTACCATACCTGGTGAAGGTCCAATGGAGTCGAGACGGAGTTACTAACGCTACCTGGGAAACAGAGGACAGAATGAAGAAAAACCACCAGAACTATTCTCAGGTACGAACTACACCATTATGTGTAAATTTGGGGACCAAATTTCTTAAATGGGGGAGGAAGTAACACCCCGGAAATTTAGTGATTTAGAATTAAAGGAGATAAAAAGAAATTCGTGATTATTGGAACGATTAAACTTACGTACCATTATCGTACAAGAGAAAAAACATCGGGGGAAATTGTAACACGGAAGAATAAACCCAACCATAAATTAAATAAAACATATTGGAGAGACTCACAATATTATGTATAATAACCATTAACAAGATTGGGCCAAGGGAGTACATTTGGGCCAAGGATAAAAATTGGGACAAGGAAATACCCAGAAATTCGTGTATAATTATGCAGTAATTAGGGAGGGCAATTAGGGTTAAAATATGGGTGATTAGTCATGTAAGGTAAGCCAAAAACCGAACCCAACTCTAAGAGGTGGTTTCCTAAACCTTTGCTTACTCTTTGGGTGAGAGATCCCAGATTTTTGGAAATTAGGAAATAGAATTCGCAGCCCTTTCCTAGTCCCATTGGACTTGATGGTACACCAAATCTATAAGAACTCATTCTGAAATCTTGGGGAAGGTTTAGCAATAAGTTGGGGTCATGAGCAGCAAGTTTGGAGCGGTGGAGGAGTGGAGAAAGGCTGGGGGAAAAACGTAAGTCCTTCCCAAACTCGATCTGCATCAACCCAGAAATCTGCAGAGAGTTCTTAGCATTCAAGGTAGGTGTTCTCGGGCCAAGACTAAAGAAAACCAACCACATCATGTAGATTGGAGTCTAGGTTCATTTGCATTGGTTTGACTAATTTTCATGGAGTACAATGCATATTCGTAGTTTTCCCTAAGTCGCGCACAGTTAGGGCTTTTCCCGTTCTTCTTATTATGCATTGCTTAGAGACCGAATTAGACTAAACTTCTTCATGAAAGTTCTTCTACTTATAGTACGGTCATCTTTATGTTGGACGTTTTGTCCAAAAGTCTTTCGTTAGAGAGTTATAAGTATGGTAGAGAGTCACTGCATGATACTGCGATTTCGGGATGCACTTAGCCTTATGTTCTTCCTATGTTTTCTCGGGATTCGAGACCTAATTAGATCAAACCCTAAACATCAAAGTTCTTCTACTAGTTGTCCCGTTATACTTCTTGTTGAATGTTTTGTCTAAATGTCATTGTTAGAGAGTAAGCAGGGTAAGAAAAATCACAGTATGAGATGTGTTTCGGGTTCACACTTGACCTATTGTTTTTCTGAAGGGCCTCTAGTGTCGACACTAGTTGATCTAGTGTCGACACACTGTCCCAAATCAGCTCAAAAGTGTTCTGGGAAGGTCTCTAGTGTCGACACTAGTTGATCTAGTGTCGACACACTATCCCAGTTTGGAAGAAGTCTGTTCTGGGAAGGTCTCTGTGTCGACATGGTTGATCTAGTGTCGACACACTGTCCAGAATTGGCTATAAGGTTTCTGGTAGGGTCTCTATTGTCGACCTACTTGATCTAGGTGTCGACACACTGTCCTAGACCTGTGACTGAGTTTTCGGAGCTGTCTCTAGTGTCGACACTACTTGATCTAGTGTCGACACTACTTGACCAGTTCTGGCATTATTTTGCCTTGTGTTGAAGCATTGTGTCGACACCAATAAGGGGTGTGTCGACACTACCTTTGCAAAATATTTTCATGTCTTAGGTCTGATCATTCATGGTGTATACTAGCATGTGCATGATGTTAATATAATATGCATGGACCTAAAATGAAATAACAACCATTGAAAAATAGTAATGATATGAATACGATTCTAATGTGTAATTGTGATTGATCTTATGTCCATTGGTTATCTTGTGATCTTGTTATTGTCAATTGATAAGATAAGAATATGATATGAATGTGGGGATGAATACATGTTAGTATGGGCTTGTTAGTGGTGTTAATGTCATGATTTCATATGAGTTTCAATAGTTACATGCTTTCCGGTGTTCAATTAATTATTTGTCAATGCATACTGTTAGGAAAAAATCCGTGACTCATCACTTACACTTTTGTACGAATAGGCACACCCTCCGGGGAAAATGAGAGCACATGTTCTGCATTGATATGTCTTAGAAACATCTAATGTCAAGACATTAATGAATTATGAAACATAAGATACGTCGTTATCCTGCCTTGTTCTCTTGAGCTATTTGTCATACTCTTGACTCTATAAATGATCATGTTCCTTTTACTATGAGCTTGCCATTGAAACTCTGTGGCCATAATATGAATTGTTTGTCGGCACAACGTGGGACTCCGGTCCAAATTTGATCCATGCTGTGTAAAAAAAAGGGGTCTGGTCCGGTCCGGGGGAGGAGCACCCAACGTACTTATTAACCGCGGGGAGTATGGACTTCTGGGTTGGCATAGCACAACGAATCAGCAGATTTGGGAAAATGTGCCTTCGTTTGATATGATAAGTTTGATTTGATCTGATAGATAAGATTTGATATGATACGTCTGTTCATGTGAAACATGATATCTGTTTGAATATGGCCAATCTCTTTTGATATGATTCTACTCTTGAAATATCTGTCAGTGTATATCAATTCGACATTTGATCTGATATGATATTCGTTCTACTCTGCTATTCAATCTGTTAGTATTGCATGCATTGTCATCATATCATGTGCATATCTGCCTATTTAAAATGTTAATCATGTATATTAGTGCCCGCACAATATTGAGATGTAATCCTACTGAGCTAGTTCGCCACCCTATCAACTTGCCCTTTTTCAAGTAGTGATGAAGAACCAGTGGAGTCCGATGGGGCAGGGCTAGAGTGATGAGCACCCGCCATATGAGTAGTGGACAGTTTAGACGTAGACATATGAGTAGTCGATGCATTAGAGAACATTTTTATTCGAATAATGACTCTTTTCAGTGAGTCTTCTTATGTAGGTTGTAATAGTGAATGAATGGAATAAAGAGTATTTTTATGACATTATTATGGTCTGAAATGTGTGGTTATATGTAATGTGACTCTGCGCTATTCAACTGTGATACGTCTATCTGTATCGATCACGTCCCCCGGTATTTATTCCGCTGCTAAATATCGGGGCGTGATAGTTGAACTGGAAACGTCACCGTTGTGTCCTTGCAGAAGGGTCGTCCTTGCTTCGTCCTCCGTCGTCCGCCGTTGCGTTCATCTGCTTCATACCCCTCAAATAGCCTTCAGTGGATAGATGGCTCGCCAGATTTTCGGTATGGATCTCTGCTACCAGCAGCGTCGTCTTGCGATTCACGGGATATTCGGCTGCAGGTTTGACTGGCGGCGTGGGAGGAAGGCGATCACGGGTGGCTGTGGGGTTGCGCGAGGAAGATGACAGGTTGGCGATGGAGAAGAACGGGAGGGGGCGGGGGGTAATTGCGTCAAAAAAAATACCTGCCCAGGGGTAGATTTCCTGCCCCACCTCCCGAGCAGGCGCAGGGTTACCCACGAAATAGGGTGGGTACCCCGGTTACTACCCACCGTGTCAAAGTGAAAAAAAGACTTTACCCAGGGGTACCCCTACCCCCCCTCCCAAACCGGGCTGGGATTTGACGCCCGGGGGAGGGGGGAGATTTTATGGGATTTGGCGCCGCGGGGAACGGGAAATATTTTCAGGATTTGGCGCGATTTTAGGGGTTAGAGATATTAATATTTTATTATTATATTTAAGATATTAATTTATAAATAAAAACTATTATCATTAAATATCTATCATAATATTAATTTTAATGTATTAATATAAATGTAAAAATTAAAAAACATTTAAATATTAATTTATAAATAAAGTTGTACAAATCAATTAATATTTACATATAGATATATGCGTGTAGATATAAATACATAGATATATACATATAGATATATTCCTACATAGATATTTATGTCTATATATATTATATAAATATCTATATATAATATATATAAATACATATGTATATATAGATATAAATTATCTATATAAATATATATAGTATTTCATATATAACTATATATATCTATATATAGATTATATATACATAGATATATGGATAGATATATATATATATATATATATATACACAGATAATAAGATAGATAAATATATATGGATATAAATATATATATCTATAGAGATACAGATTATAGAGAATATGTATATATATGTAAATATATTTATAATATATATAGATATATATTGTATATATAGATATTATACGTGTATGTATATATATATGTTATATATAAATGTATATTTATATATATATATATGTACCTATCTCTATTATATATATTTACATAGATATATATCCATATGTGATTTATTTGTATATATCTATATATAGGTACATTTTTATATATATAGATATATACATAAATATATATTGATATAACTATATATACATATAGATAAGAAAATAGATTATAGATACATAGAGATATGGATATAGATATATATATATTGGTATACAGATAATATATAGGTACATTTATATATAGATCATATATATATATATCCAAGATTATGACCAAACAATATATATAGGTAATATTATTCTTTAAAGTTAAACAAGATATGTATTTCAAAGTTTTTTAATATCTATTCTCTTTGATAGTTAGGTTAAATAATATGATTATAATTAAGATCATATGTGCTTGATATATATGGTTACAAGCACATATAGATATATATATATGTAATGTATGTATAATTGTATATAAATGTATACACATATATATACATAGATATATAGATATATATATATCTTGTATAAATAGATAAATGTATATATAGATACATACATTTAATATATATATTGGTACATTTATATGTATATAATGTACATATATATACATATACATGTACCTATATATAATATATATATATATATATATATATATAGAGAGAGAGAGAGAAATGCTGCGATACGGCATCCTCTTTAGGTGCGGCTTGGACGTAGCCTTCACTTTTCACCATTCGATTAACATCCACGTTCTGTGAAGAACTCATGTTTCGATAACAATCTCGAGAAGGTGGAAAAAAAAGACGGTATTCTTTTATGCCCACTGTACCCCCACACGTAAAACAAGACAATCTCAGCCGCACCTAAAAAAGATATTCTCTTTCTTCATTTATGGCCTCCTCTTCTCTCTCCATCCACTACCACCCCATGCACAACCTCCCACCTTCACACACATAAACACCATGATCCATCCAACACCGTTAAATCTCATGCACACCCACAAACCTATATACACATGCATACGCACACACATATTCCTATTGGTTTCCTCCTATCTAACAAATTATAAAACAAACAAAAGTAAGTAAAAGTAGGTTCAAAATAAACTCAAGTTAAGAAAAAAAATCAAATAAAAATAATCTTAAAAAAAGAAATCAAACAAAAAATTCTGGGACTTTTATTGGTCTTTTGATTTAATTCAACTTAGATCATTTGATTTGATGTGGGTCTTTATTTGATTATATATTTCTTCTATTTAGAATTTATTTCTCTTGAACTCATTTGAGTTTAAAATTTATTTAAATTTTTGTTCCAAGTTAGAAACTTAACCAGAATTATTTTGTTTGATTTCTTTTATTTAAGATTATTTGATTTGATTTCTCTAGGTTAATTTTTTTGTTACATTCGTTCTATGTTGTTAGATCTCATTTAGAATCATTCACTTTATGAACCTATCACACTGCATTTTTTTTTCTTTTTTACTTTGATTTGAAGTTATGACAGTTGAATTATTTTAAATGATTTGATTTATTCATTTATATTATTATTATTATTTTAGCTTCATTAACCATTATCTTATGAGTTTTGTCATAGTTTTTTTGTTTTAGTTATTTAAATGAGGGGACTCGGTGAGGAGTGCAAAAGTTAACTTCCTGGGAATTGATGTGGGGGTTTGGAGGGTGGAATTTATATGGGAGTTGATGTGGGGTTTGAATGGGAATCGATGTTGAGGCTTATGTTTTTTTTTTTATTGGTGGGTAGTGGCTGGAGAGAGTGTTGGGAATGGTGTGTGTGTGTGCATACGTGTATGGGTTTTGCATGGCTTTTTGAGCTTTGTGTATGAGGTTGTAATGATGAAGGGAATCGGTGGCACATGTGGGTGCATTAAATGAGAAGGAGAGAGTGTGTGGAATATGTTGTTGTGGGTGGACAGAGAGAGATGGTAATCGATGGTCTCTCCAAAGGAGAGGTAATCGTTATAGGTTTTAAATGAGGGAATTACAAAAGGAAATCGATGTGGGGTATGGATTATGACTTTGAGTCAGAGAGGTAATCGTTGCAGGCTTTAAATGAGGGAATTAGAAGAGAAAATCGATGTAGAGTATGAAAATCGATGTGGGGAATTAGAAGAGGTAATCGTTGCAGGCTTCGTAATTCATACCCCACATCGATTTCCCCTCATCATTACAACCCCTCTATATATGAGGGAAAATATGATGAGGGGAAATCGATGTAGGGTATGGATTATGAAGCCTGCAACAATTACCTCTTCTGATCCCCACATCGATTTTCATATGTAATACTCTCGAATTTTAAATATTATAATGTGTTTAGAAATTCTTGTTTATATAAATCGATTAGGTTTAAATTGAGATATTTAGGATCTAGGGTGTATTTAAAACACTTTATCATACTCTGACATCATTTTCGGTCGTACGTATCTCGACAGGACGACACCGGAAAACTGTAACGAAAATAAAATCTGAGAACATCATAATTCTTAGAAAAATATGGAGATATTAAAAATATAATTATTCAAAATTTTTAACGCACAGATTTTGAGATTAAGTCGACGCAACTATTTTTGAGGTGATTTTTCACCCATCCGAAAATAAATTTTAAAAATTAAACTAAAATCATGATAATTTGTAAAAGAATCTCGTTAGACTATGGTTAAAATTTTAATACAAATAGATACCATTTAAATAGATTTACATAGAGATCAATGAGCCAGATGATTTATAGGACATTTACGATGACCCATTTCTGGATTTTTCCCGAAGCTTCCGTGTGAGGCTTAGGAGAGGCCTAGCCGCCGCGCACGCACGCCAGCAAAGCTCCGCACCCAGCCGTACAGGACCAAATCGTTATGGCCACATCGCCTCCATCACCTGGGCGCCGCACCGCCTCCTTCACACGCGGCGCACCCGGCCTACCTTGCGACGGTTCCGTTCGCGCCGAATCCAACCCAGCCGCGCACGCCCCCAAATCGGTATGGCCACCCAAATCGATATGGCATCGCCCACGTGGAATGAAAAGAAAAGAAGGAAAAGAAAAGAATTTGTTTAAGTGGAACGTGTGGGTGGGTGGAGTGAGATATTTATTAAAAATAAATTTTATTTGTTTAATGGGATGGAGTGGGGTGTGTGGCATGTTGGTGGAGTGAAATATTTATTAAAAATAAATTTTATTTGTTTAATGGGATGGGGTGGGGTGTGTGGCATGTTGGTGTTAGGTAAATGTTATTTATTTCACTAAGATTTATTTAATATTTACAAGAGATGATTAAGAAAATCTAAGACCAATTATTTATTTATGTACAATATATCTGTAAAAAAGAGAAGAACTATTCAAAAGATATCGACTTTATTATAATAAATTCTAACTATGTGTTCTACCCGAAAATTTAACTAACATGTTCAAAAACCTTTATTAAATAAAATTCTAACCCACTGTACCCCTCACACGTAAAACAAGGCAATCTCAGCTGCAGAAAAAAAATCACCCTCAAACCCAAAAATAATATAATATATATATCTTTCCCGCCTCACTGCCCGCTGGGTCTTCTACTTTCTCTGTTCGCAACAACAATGTTTTCTTCTGCCTCTCCCATGAGCTCACGACCAATGCGATAGGAGCAGCTTTCCGGAACAAGCGACGACCCTCTCACTCCGGAGAGAAGACTCGGGCGACCACTGGCGACCATCTCTCGTTGAGTTTTAAGGATAGCAAGGTGAGCATGTGCGGGATGTTCATCGTCAGCCACTAACGTGCCAGGTGTGTTCTAATGAATTTTGATTTTGGCTAAATAAATAGTTTGTGGAGTCGAGCTCTAACATCTAAAAAAATTAAATCATGCAGAGCTTATTAGCTTTTATTCAAATTGTAAATTTATCATATTCAATTAACTTCTTATTTATGTACATATAGTTGATCAATTCTTATTTCTAATGAATATACTAATCAAAAGTTTATTGTTTAATGTTCTACATTTCATCTTATTAGTTACTCGTTGCTTGGAAACTTTTGGGATGATGGAAGAGAATAGAGATGAAAAAATGACTCAGCAAATATTATGGATTCCTGATGTAAATGCAGAATTTAAGCCAATGGTGGGAAATATTTTGAATCGTTGGATGAAGCTGAAACATTTTACAAAATGTATGCAAAAAAGGCCGGATTTGGTATCAGAAATTGGACAACAAGATTCTGCAAAAGGCAGAGAACTTTGCTCAAAAATCTTTGTGTGTTCAAAGGAAGGAAAAACTAGGCCAAGAAAAAATATGGAAAAAACTTTTGAATGCATATTAGAAGAGAGTACAGAACTTGAAAAAGATGCAGAAACATGGCCAAGAACAAAACTTAAGGATGGAGACAACAAAGACGACGAAATCATCAGATATTGAGAGAAATTGCAAGGCAAATATAAAGGTTTGTAAAGAGGATGATGGAAAATGGAAAATTACAACATTTTTAGAAGGTCACAGTCATGCACTAACCACTCCGAGGAAGTCTCATTTACATAGATCACACAGAGAAGTCACAATTGTACAAAAAAAGTTGATAAATACATTTAATGAGGCAAACATACGCACATCACAAATGTACACAGTTATGGAAATTGAAGCAGGAGGAGAAGAAAAGGTAGGTTGTTTGGAAAAAGATATTCGCAATATTCAAACAAAGGAAAGGGAAGGAAAAAAATACTGTGATGCACAATTATTGATTGAACATTTTGTAGAGCTGAAAGAAATAAATGACTCTTTCTTTTATGCTTATGAGCTGGATGAAGAAAATAAGTTGAAGTATTGTTTCTGGGCAGATGGCTTAGCGAGAAAGAACTATCATTACTACTCTGATATTGTGATATTTGATACTACATATGATACAAACATGTACTCAATGATTTTCGCTCCATTCACAGGAGTGAACAACCATAGACAATCAGTTACATTTGTTGTGACTTTCTTAGAGATGAGAAGATAGAAGCATTGTATGGCTCTTTCAAAAAAATTAGAAGCCATGTCTGGAGTATGTCCTAAATCTATAATCACTGATCAGGATCCTGCAATGAAAGCTGCAATAGCTTTAATATTTCCAACTGCTTATCATAGGTTTTGCACATGGCATATTTTGAAGAAAGAGACTAACAAGTTGGGTGCTACAGCATTGAAGTCAACGTTTCAAAAGCCATTTCATAAATGCATTTGGAAGTCAACATCTATAGAAAACTTTGAATCAGCGTGGGAGCAATTAATGGTCAATTAATGGTTGAGAATGAGCTACAGAATAACAAGTGGCTTCAACAATTATATGAGATTCGAGAAAAATGGGTTCCTATATTTTCGAAGGATATATTTTCAGTGGGAATTAGAAGTACACAACGCAGTGAAACAATGAATTCCTTTTATTCCAAATATGTTAGCAAGCAAAATACATTGATGGAGTTCATTATTCGCTTTGAGAGAGCAATAAAACGCCAGCGAAGCTTAGAACTGAAGCAAATGTATGTATCAGAAACACTTCGCCTAAGTTAATAACTCCATTGAATGTGGAAAGGCAGATGGCAAAGATTTATACAAGAGAAAATTTTAAGAGATTTCAAACTGAGTTGTCAAAAAACTTGCTTTCTTTTTCATCAGGAATCAGAATTGAGGAGTCATCTCAATATTTTAGTGTGAACTTCCCTAAAGATGAAGAATTATTTGTGGTTGAGTATGATAACCTGCAGAAAAGAGCTAAATGTACTTGCAAAAAATTTGAATCAGAGGGAATACCATGCAGCCACTTACTTTATATACTGAGAATGAATGAAGGTGATACATTATCCCCTCATTATGTTTTAAGTAGATGGATTATAGATATGGCAAAACAAAGTATATTTGATAACCATGGCATAGAACTTCGAGGTGATGATGGTTCAAGGTCATCTGAGTCAAAAAATGATATTTATTCAATAGTTTCTAGTTGGATAGATAAAGCATATTCTTCTGAAGAAAGTCTGACATTTGCAAAAGAAATTTTAGTAGATATTGGAAGACAATTGGAAGAAATGACACTGAGTAAGCAGGATCAGTCACCACAAGAAAACATCACGATGCATTCAGATATTAGCGTTTTTCCACCTGAGAAATCGAAGACTAAAGGGAGTGGAAAACGTATAAAAAGTGCGAAAGAAATTGCAATTGAACAATCAACAAAAGGAAGGTTATGTAATGGATGCAAAAGACGAGGTGTCGACCACGACAAACGCAATTGTCCTTTATTGAGGTCAGAATATCATTGTCATTTATTTTAGTTTTTCTTACATTTTGGTGTATTTGACAGAAAAATTTTCTATTGTAGAGATGAGAAGATGTGAAAATGAATATCCTGCCATAGAGTTTAATAGAGGTATGCTTAAGATACATATGCATTTTATTATTTTTATACTAATGAAAGCATGCTAATTTTAACTGAGAGTTTAAGGAGACTGACCAAGTATTGTATATTTATTTAGAAAAAAAGTGCTAGCTAATTATGTTTTGATGCATAAACTAATATGAATATGAAGGTTATTAAAATATCATGTTTACTGATGACTTTGCAGGCAACGAATTTGGACCATATATTTGGAAGGACTACTACAACTTTAACTTGACATGTTTTTTTGGCATTTTATTTTAAAATAGAGGTTATGTAATGGATGCAGAAGGCAGTGTGTTGAACTCTTATTGTCATAAACTTTGTTCTTAACTTTTGATGCACTTAGAAGGGAAGTTAGGAAGAAACTAGAGAAGGACTTTTATTTGATGTTGAATTCTTATTGGGATTGTCTTTTTATCTATTGGTCTTTTGATTTAATTTAACTTGGATCATTTGATTTGATGTGGGTCTTTATTTGATTTTAATTTTTTTTCTTTTGAATTTATTTCTCTTGAACTCATGTGAGTTTTAAATTTATTTGAATTTTTGTTCCAAGTTAGAAACTTATCCCAGAATTATTTTGTTTGATTTTTTTAAGATTATTTTTATTGATTTTTTCTCTTAACTTTGGGTTGAACCCACTTTTAATTGTTTTTGTTTGTTTTATTATTTATTAGATGAGAGGAAACCAATAGAAATATGTGTGTGCGTATGTATGTATATATAAGCTTGTGAGTGTGCATAGGATTTAATGGTGGAGGGAATCGGTGTTGAATGGATCATACTGTAATACTTCACATTGATTTCCTCTTCTAATTCCCTCATTTAAAGCCTGCAACGATTACCTCTCTGACTCAAAGTCATAATCCATACCCCACATCGATTTCCTTTTGTAATTCCCTCATTTAAAACCTACAACGATTACTCTCCTTTGGAGAGACCATCGATTACCATCTCTCTCTGTCCACCCACAACACATATTCCACACACTCTCTCCTTCTCATTTAATGCACCCACATGTGCCACCGATTCCCCTCATCATTACAACCTCATACACAAAGCTCCAAAAAGCCATGCAAAACCCATACACGTATGCACACACACCATTCCAACACTATCTCCAGCCACTACCCACCAATAAAAAAAACATAAGCCTCCACATCGATTCCCATTCAAAACCCACATCAACTCCCATATAAATTCCACCCTCCAAACGCCCACATCAATTCCCAGGAAGTTAACTTTTTGCACTCCTCACCAAGTCCCCCTCATTTAAATAACTAAAACAAAAAAAAAACAATGACAAAACTCATAAGACAATGGTTAATGAAGCTAAAATAATAATAATAATATAAATGAATAAATCAAATCATTTAAAATAAATTCAACTGTCATAACTTCAAATCAAAGTAAAAAAGAAAAAAAAATGCAGTGTGATAGGTTCATAAAGTGAATGATTCTAAATGAGATCTAACAACATAGAACGAATGTAACAAAAAAATTAACCTAGAGAAATCAAATCAAATAATCTTAAATAAAAGAAATCAAACAAAATAATTCTGGTTAAGTTTCTAACTTGGAACAAAAATTTAAATAAATTTTAAAACTCAAATGAGTTCAAGAGAAATAAATTCTAAATAGAAGAAATATATAATCAAATAAAGACCCACATCAAATCAAATGATCCAAAGTTGAATTAAATCAAAAGACCAATAAAAGATCCAGAATTTTTTGTTTGATTTCTTTTTTTAAGATTATTTTTATTTGATTTTTTTTCTTAACTTTGAATTTATTTTGAACCTACTTTTACTTGCTTTTGTTTATTTTATTAATTTGTTAGATAGGAGGAAACCAATAGGAATATGTGTGTGTATGCATGTGTATATAGGTTTGTGGTGTGCATGAGATTTAACGGTTTGGATGGATCATGGTGTTTATGTGTGTGAAGGTGGGAGGTTGTGCATGGGGTGGTAGTGGATGGAGAGAGAAGAGGAGGCCATAAATGAAAGAGATTATCTTTTTTAGGTGCGGCTGAGATTGTCTTGTTTTACGTGTGGGGGTATAGTGGGCATAAAAGAATACCATCTTTTTCTCCACCTTCTCGAGATTGTCCATCGAAACATGAGTTCTTCACAGAGCGTTAGATGTTAATCGAATGGTGAAAAGTGAAGGTACGCCCAAGCCGCACCTAAAGAGGATGCCGTATCACAGCATTTCTATATATATATATATATATATATATATATATATATATATATATATATATATATATATATATATATAATATAGCACATATATATGACCAAACATATATATATATAGGTAATATTATTCTTTAAAGTTAAACAAGATATGTATTTCAAAGTTTTTTAATATCTATTCTCTTCGATAGTTAGGTTAAATAATATTATAATTAAGATCATATGTGCTTGATATATATGGTTACAAGCACCTATATATATATATATATATATATATATATATATATATATATATATAATTATATATATATGTATAATTATATTATATATATATATACATATATCTAAGTTGTTGTTGTGCAACTGTAATCGTCTATGTTCGTGTTGTTGCTCATCAACCTCGCCCTACTTATTCCTATATTTGTGCTGGTGCTTCTACTCATTTGTAAACTATCTCTCAGTGTGATCTTCTTCGTGTTCAGGAAACTTTGCAAGGTATAAAGTCTAAACTTTGTTTATCTGTTTCTTTTACTTTTGATTTTTTAATTCAGACAAAATTTGTCAGGTGTGTAGTATCTTCATTGCTAGTGTGAAGTAGGGATACAAACGGAACCTGATATACCGATAAAAATTATCGGTTTCAAAATTAAAAATTGATACTAATAGCTTATCGGAATCGGTATCAAATATTTCAATAAGTTATCGGAATTGGAATTAAAAAATTAGTTAGAATCGGTATCCGTTATCCGATAAATTATCCATAAACTCAAAAGGTAAAATCATATTAAGCATCTTAGCTTATCAGAATTTCGGTTCCGGTAATGTTATCGGAATTGGAACGGAATTGAAATTAACCATTTTGATTTTATCAAAATCGAAACTATATTTTGGTTATCGGAATCAGAATCAGAATCTATGTTTCCGGTTCCAAACCCGACCCGGTTGCAGCCCTAGTGTGAAGTACCCTTACACTCGGAAAGTGTAACGACCCGACCTAGCTCCCGGACCCCCGCCAGGGACCCCCGAAGGTCGCGCCGCCACCCACGGATCCGAAGACCCGGAAGGGTTAGAATTTAGTCCAGTGAGATAAGCAATGAATTTAAATAACTATAACAAGAAAGTTCGTATATTTAATAAAGAAAATATGTACAACAAGTCCCAAATAAAAGTACAAGTACAGAAAGAATGCACAGTCCTTAAGGGGCGTACCCCGAGGACTTGCAAAAAGGCCACTCTCAACTCACGCTACAAGAGCACTCACGCTCACAACTCACACTGCTGGCAACGCACGGCGCAACAAACCGCCACCACGACCGTCCGGCAACGAACTCCTGCGACAGCGAGTCCCTACCTGAAGAGAGTAGGGGGTGAGCCTCGCAAATAAGGCTCAGTAGGGATAACCAGTCCCTTACCAGCCAGAGCAGCATGAACTCCAACAAGCGGAAGCAAAACTACTCTACAAAGTAGTAAAGCAAGAAACGCCTACCACAAAGTACTACAAAGCAGCGGAAACAGAGAAACGCCTCGACCACAACCCGGGTCAGGCCAAACACGACTCCCGCAGAACCAGCAGAGTCAAACACATGCGGAAGCAATTAGAGAACGCCACGACCCACAACCAGAGTCGGGCCAGAGCAACACAATGCGGAAGTAAACCCTCGGCACACACCTGCCGAGACAACGGAGCTCACGAAACACCGGAGCGACCAAGTGAGACCAGAGTCTCACGACACAAGCACCAACATCCCGGACCTCCACGAGGTCGGGAAGGAATAACCAGGTGTCACCACGAGAGACACCGAACAACCATGTGAGAAGCAACGTCTCACCACAGACACGGCCACCTCGGACCTCCACTGGGTCGAGGGTCCACAAGCAGAACCAACCTGCACCTCGGACACTCCACGAGGTCAGAAAACTACACCCTATAGTGCCACCACGGACGACACCAAGGAACGGGTTACCGAAACAGCAGTTGGGTGCCTGCACCAGACACCCCGAGAGAAATCATAGAGCGGAAACCACTAAACACGGCCCACGAGGCCAAACCAACCAAACCCACGGGACTAGACACGGCTAGGCTACAACCACCGTGCAGGCTAGGGCGACAAGAAACCCAATCTCGGAACCAGCGTGAAACACCGTCACAACAAGAGCAACCAAGCCACCGCCACAAGTGCCTTAGTCCAGGTCTCCCCTCCCGTCGGAGTGAGGCGCGTGGACTAAGCAACCACAACCACCACAGTCCGGCCGAACTGTGGCCCCACGCCTAACGTCCCTACGTGGCTCTGGAACCCACACAGAGCGAGGCAGTGAGAAGGACTAACTGGTCTGCACCGACGAGCACCACACAACCTCGACGTCCCAGACCTAGCTAAGAGAGCTCTACAAACGGCTCACGCCGCTGCCCCACCGTTTTCCCCTTATGCTCCAAGTCCGAGACTTGAGCACACCCGCCGCCCGGAGCAACACCCTCTGACACAGGCACGCGGGGCTAGGGGTCCCAGGAAACGGTAACAACTTGTCTCGCAGACAAGCCCTCAAGTGTCGAGCACTGGGCGAAAGAGAACACTGGTGTGGCAACCACCACAGAAACAGCACCGCTGGCTCGTAACCCAGACAAGCTCAGTAGGCACAAGCACGCACGGCACCCCTTCCGGAAACCCCCAGAAGGGCCGTCGACCAACGCCGGCACACAAGGCACGGCCCGAGAAACTGGAACACTAACAGCAGAACAGAAACCACTGCTCTTCTAATAATCTATTGACAGACGGACAATCGATTATTAGACAGGCGCAAGCCTCCTAGCACAGCCGCTAGGACACAGCCACGAAGGTGTCACCTTCGGTCACTGAACGCAGCGAGCCAACCTGCCGCATTCCTCACCAGAAGGTCCAGAGGGCAACCCTGCCCTGGGGCACAACCGACACACCAACCGCGGCCACGAAAAACATCTGAGACAACCCAGACCTTGTCGCACCCTCCTAGCCCGTCGCAATCTCATCGAGACGGGTAGGGAAACCGCGACAAGCCAGTCGCGTCAGGGAAGCAGGTCGGGACAAAGCTCTTGTCGCGACAGCAAACCAGGTTGCGACGACCATGTCGCGACAAGGCCGCGCGTCGCGATAAGAACCTTGTCGCGACGGGCAGCCGGGTCGCGACACCCTTATTGCGGCGGCCTCCTGGGCCGCGATAAGGTCGCGCCCGACTGGGACGACGCCTCCTCTGGTGTCGCGACGCGCTCGGCGGTCGTGACACCAATAGGAAGGCCGACCACCGGGATGCCACATCTCGGGGTCCCCCACACAACAACAAACACACAAACATGGGGAGGGGATCATGGAGAAAGCAGTAAAAGCATGCATTCCACAATTTGAACCCCGATCCACCCAAACAAGCAAGGGTATAAGAATCCCTACCGGAGAACGAAGAACCAACCCACAAAGGGGCCTTCACGACGAGCTTGCCACCTCCTCCTCGCTCCCACGACGATGCGCCACTGCTCCGCACGAACCGCCACCGCTTTGCCAAGCCCAAACCGTCGGATCGCCGGAGAGGGAAGCTTTCCTCCTCGAAGAGGAGAAGGAAAAAGGGAGGAAAAGCCAAAAGGAGGGGGAAGGAGAGCCGGTCAAGGCTTTTAGCCTGCGGCTCTGAAAATGCGACGAGGCAGAGCGTCACGTTACCAACAGTAACGCGACGGCCGCCCCCACCGTGACCAAAACGTGCCCTACCTGGGCGCCGCGACAGCCTGATAGGTCCCCCTTCCACACTTGCCACTCTGACAGGCGGCAGACGCCTGTCAGAAGACCAAAAGCAGAACCCTGTCGCGACCTGTTGACCGGGCGCGACAGGAATGCGACACACCTAGCGGTCGCAACAGGGATGACTGTCACGACGGGCACCTCCGTCGCGACAAGGCCAGTCATCCCACACACATCAGAAAGCCGGACAGCCTGAGATCTTACAATACATCCAACAAAAAATAATTTCGTCTTCGAAATCAAGAGCGAAACCCGGTCGGAGAAAACAACAAGTGCCAAGGGACCATTCAGTCGTACTACGACTTCCCGGTGGTCACCACTACGACCCTGCCACAAGGGAGTGCCTAACCAGACATCCGACAGCTCACAGAATGCACAACAACAACGCTGAGCACACAAGCAGATGTCGACAACTCCACAGGCAGGCGCGCACCAAGCTGACCAGAAACACGGAAACCACCAGTCGGAAACCACGCGACTGAACCCTCAACAGACCACGCTGCCGAGACCAACCGGTCAGTAACTCCCTCTGTCACCAGCGACTAGACAGAGGTCACAATTACTGGCGACAATCAGGGAAAACACCAAGAGGTCATCCACAAGACTCCGCTGAATGGCTCTGCACACTAGCGACTGCTAGTGCCAATGGCAAGGTCAAACGAGAGCTTCTTAGGGCGACCCAAAACCAAGCGATAGCATGCACGTGGAAAACACCACGGCGTGCGGAACAATGTCCATTGGCACCACTTGATCCTACCCACATCGTCCTCGTGGTCCGACAAGGACACACAACAACTGTAGAGCCACAGAAAGCTAAAACACCTACTCCACAGGCACACGACCAAAGCTATCAGAGATAGGATTTACATTAACATCAAATGAAGAAATAATTATAGAACGCTCTCAAAGAACAATAATCTCTACAGGTTTAGGAATAATATTGCCAAGAAACTTTTATGGTCTCATTAAAGGAAAAAATGGTTGGTTAATGAACGCAGACTTAATAATAACAGAAGGTATAATAAAACCATCATATCATGGCGAAATAAAAGTCATAGTTAAAAATTTTGAAAAAACTTCATCAATACATATTCAAAGAAATATAAGGTTAGCAGATCTCATAATAAATAAAAAATATGATTTTTATTAATGGAAGATATCTCAAGACAAATTAATAGAATATGTATTAAAATTAAGTTACTAGGAAACAAGCATTACAACCTTTTTCCATTTTTTTGACTCTGGAGCGACTAAAAGTACAGTAGAAGAAAAACACTGGTTATTACCACAAAAGGAACTTCCGAAACCTCAGACCTTTAGTGG
>JACBKR010004483.1:0-23586 GCA_014218235.1 Colocasia esculenta | reverse complement strand
AATTTGGGCGCCGGTCCAGAAATCTCCGAAACTGACCTTGTGCCGACCAGGTCGAAGTGTCGATTCCGAATTGAAGCCTCACGGGCTATTCGGATCACTGGGCGAAGAAATATCTGCATCTTACCGAAGGGGTGCGCGATCAGTGTACTAGTACACATGCTCCGGGGTGGAATTTTAGTCTCGGAACGGAATTTCGTGAAACCAACAGCCTGTCGACTGTTTCAAAATGTCGATTCCGAATTGTGGTCACATAAGCGATTCCGATACCCGGGCGGAAAGTTATGCCCGATTCTTTCACTGAAGGGGTGAGAATACTACGGAAGGAGTGACTATATCGGCGATATTTATACACCCATATTTACGACCTGGGGAGGAGTTCTCGCGCCAAGTTGAACACAACTTCCGATTGTCGTGATAGGCCGACTCCGTGTTGTGGCCCCACCAGTGATTTGTTTCATCGAGGGAGAAGTTACTGCAAGAAAACCTTGGAAACGGGGAGATCGTCGGCTAGAATCGCAATTTTGGAGCCCGAAACGGAGGTTTTTCTATTCGAAAACGACGTCTTATCGCCAAAAGGCAATAACGGGCGACGAGTGCCCCTGTGTGACGATTTCAAATTGGGGTCTTATAAGCGATTTCAATCACCGAGCTGAAAGTTATCTTTATTTGAGCGAAGGGGTGTCCGTATGCAATCGCATCGAGAGTCTGCGACCACGCTCCCTGAGGCGAATTTGGGTGCCGGATCGGAAATCTCCGAATCTGACCTTTTTCCGACCGGGTCGAAGTGTCAATTTCGAATTGGGGTCTCGCAGGCGGTTTCGATTGCCAGATGAAGAAATATCCACGTCTTACCGAAGGGGTGCGCGATCGGTGTACTAGTACACACGCTCCGGGCTGGAATTTCGGTCTCGAAACAGAATTATGAGAAATCGACATCTTGTCGACCGTCTCGGAATGCCGATTCCAAATTATGGTCACATAAGCGATTCTGATACCCAGGCGAAAAATTATGCTCGTTCTTTCACTAAAGAGGTGAGAATAATACAGAAGGGGTGACTATATCAGCGATGTTTGTACACTCATATTTACGACCTGGGGAAGAGTTCTCCCGCCGAGTTGAACAAAACTTCCGATCGTCGTGATAGGCCAACTTCGTATTATGGCCCCACCAGTGATTCGTTTCATCGAGGGAGAAGTTACTGCAAGAAAACCTTTGAAACGGGGAGATCGTCGGTCGGAATCGCAATTTTGGAGCCCGAAACGGAGGTTTTTCGAGTCAGAAATGATGTCATATAGCCGGAAGGCAATAACGGGCGACGAGCGCCCTTGTGTGACAATTCTGAATTGGGGGAAACCTCCTGGATGCTCCAAATGTCAAGAGAAAGAGAAGAAGCAAAGGTGGAAGCTCAAGTGCACTTTCTCTCTCTTCTCTCAAAGCAACAAAGCTTGGGTTCGTCTAGCATCTCCCCCCTCACTTAGAAGGCCAAGGAGTACCATATATAGGCAGTGGGGGCAGAGCTAGTGAGCATAGGATGCTCAAGTGTGAAGAAACACACTTAAACATGTGGGAATTCATGTATTAAGGCTTGAACCAATAAGAGGGAGCCATGTAGGATTTTTACTGGGTCAAAGGGGTGCCAAGGTGGCCATTTACCCATTGGGAATGGCCCCATGCGTTGCATGGGTGAGAGAATGGCGCAAGTGGGCTGGAATCTCGGGTAGTTGCGCAGACTAAGTAAACCCAGGTTGACGTCAAGCGATGTCGCTGCGAACCCCATGTAAACGTCAACCGAAGTGGATGCCAACCTGAGTCGACGTCCAGGGATCTTGCGGTCAACATAGAGTCAGCGGCAGTCGATGTGGACGTCTACATGGGATCCAAGGCAAGTCAACAAGTGGTCAAACGGGCCTCATTAGGCCATGAACCACACGGAGATGGGCCAAATCTCGCGTCTACAAAGGGGTGGGAATAATACGGAAGGGGTGACCATATCGGCGATGTTTGTACGCCCAAATCTACGACCTAGGGAAGAGTTCTCATGCCGAGTTGAACACAACTTTCGATTGCCGTGATAGACCGACTCCGAGTGGTTGCCCCGCCGGGGATTCGCGCAATCGAGGGAGACGTTACTGCCATAAAACCTTGGAAACGGGGAGATCGTCGGCTGAAATCGCAATTTTGGAGTGCGAAACGGAGGTTTTTTTTACCCCGAAATGATGTCTTATCACCTGAGGCCATAAGTAGGGCTGTTCATAATACGGTTCAAACCGTAAAACCGAACCAAACCAGCCAGTTCGGTTCGGTTCGGGTTGCGAGGTCTGGCGGTTCAGTTCGGTTTTGCATTGGAAAACCGAATGAACCGGATATATATTAAATATATAATATATAACAAAGAGGAGCGCGTAGCCCAGTGGGCTAGCGCCTCCCATTTACTTGGCCGGACCTGAGTTCGATACTCAGGTCCGCCATCTGGGCCATTAAAGTTTGTTTTTTTTTTTTTTAATTTCGGTTCAACCATAATTCGGTTCGAATTCGGTTCACCCAAAAAGTGGGGTGAACCGAACCGAACCGAACCATGTTCACCCCTAGCCATAAGGGGGCGATGTGCGCCTCTGAGTGCTGATTCTGAATTGGGGTCTTATAAGCGATACCGATAATCGAGCGGAAAGTTATGCCCCTCTAAGTGAAGGGATGTCCATATGCGATCGCATCGGCAGCCCGTAACCACGCTCCTGGAGAGGAATTTGGGCGCCAGACCGGAAATCTCTGAATCCCACCATGTGCTGACCGGGTCGAAATGTCGATTCCGAATTAGGGCCTCGCGGGCGGTTCCGATCACCACGCGAACAAATATCCGCGTCTTACCCAAGGGGTACGACAATCAGTGTACTAGTACACACGCTCCGCGGCGGAGTTTCGGCCTCATAATGGAATTCCGCGAAACCAGTGTCCTGTCGACCGTCTCAGAGTATCGATTTTGAATTGTGGTTGCATAAGCGATTCCGATACCCGTGCAGAAAGTTATGTCCAGTACTTTCGCTGAAGGGGTGGGAATAATACGGAAGGGGTAACTATATCGGCGATGTTTGTGCGCCCAAATCTACGACCTAGGGAGGAGTTCTCGCGCCGAGTTGAACACAACTTCCGATCGCCACGACAGGCCTACTCCGTATGGTTGCTCCACCAGGGATTCGCGTAATCGAGGGAGACGTTACTTCCAGAAAACCTTAGAAACGGAGAAATCGTCGGTTGAAATCACAATTTTGGAGTGGGAAAAGGAGGCTTTTCGACCTCGAAGTGACATCTTCTCGCTTATGGCAATAAGACGGCGACGTGCGCCTCTGAGTGCCGATTTTGAATCGGGGTCTTATAAGCGATTCCGATAACCGAGCGGAAAGTTATGCCCATTTGAACGAAGGGGTGTCTGTATGCGATCGCATCGACAGCCCGCGACCACGCTCCCAGAGAGGAATTTGGGCGACGGACCGGAAATCTGCGAATCCGACCATGTGCCGACCGTGTCGAAGTGCGGATTTCGAATTATTTCCTCGCGAGCGGTTCCGATCTCCACGCGAACAAATATCCGCGTCTTACACAAGGGGTACGACAATCATTGTACTAGTACACACGCTCTGCGGTGAAACTTCGGCCCCGAAACGGAATTCCGGGAAACCAGCGTCCTGTCGACCGTCTCGGAGTGTCGATTCTGAATTGTGATCGCATAAGCGATTTCGATACCCATGCAGAAAGTTATGCCCAGTTCTTTCGCTAAAGGGGTGGAATAATACGAAAGGGGTGACTATATCGGTGATGTTTATGCGCCCAAATCTACGACCTGGGGAGGAGTTCTCGCACCGAGTTGAACACAACTTCCGATTGCCGTGACAGGCCGACTGCGTGTGGTTGCCCCGTCGGAGATTCGCGTATTCGAGGGAGACGTTACTGCGAGAAAACCTTGGAAACGGGGAGATCATCGGCTCAGATCGTAATTTTAGAGTGTGAAATGGAGGTTTTTCGACCCCAAAACGACGTCTTATTACCTGAGGCCATAAGAGGGAAACGTGCGCCTCTGAGTGTCGATTCCGAATTGGGGTCTTATAAGCGATTCTGATAACCGAGTGGAAAGTTATGCTCGTTTGAGTGAAGGGGTGTCCGTGTGCGATCGCATCGGCAGCCCGCGACCACGCTCCCGGAGAGGAATTTGGGTTCCGAACCGGAAATCTCCAAATCCGACCATGTGCTGACCGGGTCGAAGTGCCGATTCCAAATTTGTTCCTCGCGGGCGGTTCTGATCACCGCGCGAACAAATATCCGCGTCTTACCCAATATGTACGACAATCGGTGTACTAGTACACACGCTCCGCTGTGGAATTTCGGCCCCAGAATGGAATTTGGCAAAACCAGCGTCCTGTCGACCGTCTCTGAGTGCCAATTCCGAATTGTGGTCGCATAAGTGATTCCAATACTGGTGTGGAAAGTTATGCCCAATTCTTTCACTGAAGGGGTGTGAATAATACAGAAGGGGTGACTATATCAACGATGTTTGTGCGACCAAATCTACGACCTGGGGAGGAGTTTTCTCGCTGAGTTGAACACAACTTCCGATCGTCGTGACAGGCCGACTGCGTGTGGTTGCCCCACCGGGGATTTGCGTAATCGAGGGAGATCACAATTTTAGAGTACGAAACAGAGGTTTTTCGACCCCGAAACGGCGACTTATTGCCTGAGGCAATAACAGGGCAACGTGCGCCTCTGAGTGCCGATTCCGAATTGGGGTCTTATAAGCGATTCTAATAATCGAGCAGAATGTTATGCCCGTTTGAGCGAAGGGGTGTCCATATGCGATCGCATCGGCAGTCCGTGACCACGCTCCCAGAGAGAATTTGGGCACCAGACCGGAAATCTCCGAATCCATCCTTGTGTTGACCGGTCGAAGTGCCGATTCCGAATTAGGCCTCGCGGGCGGTTACGATCACCGCGCGAACAAATATCCACGTCTTACCCAAGGGGTACAACAATCGGTGTTCTAGTACACATGCTCCGCGGTGGAATTTTGGCCCCAGAACGGAATTCCGCGAAACCAGCGTCCTATCGTGTAACGTCGTGTGTTTTTTCGGATCTTCGTGGATCCTTGCTTAGCGGGTTTGGTGGCCAGTGTGTGGCCCATTAGTGTGTGTTTCAGGTGTTTACATAGGTTTTCGGGGCTTAGTGGGCCGGCAGTTTGGACCCATAGCACCTGTTGGTTCATTGGTTAAGACGCGACGGGGGTGTGCGTCGCGTTCAGGTCACGACGGCCCTGGTGGTCGCGTTCCTGTTGCCGCTGTTTTGGGTTGTCGTCTGCATGCGCGCCGCGTGTCGTACACTGGGCGGCCATGCTGACGTCGACAGTGGGAAGGTGACGACCTTCTACGTCGCGTTCAAGTCGCGACGTCAGGCTACGTCGCATTTCCAACCGCTGTGCGTTTTTAATAAGGTTTGGCCGAACAGAGCTTTCACAAGCTCTGCTTGACTAGGGGAGCTTGCTGCGGGGTTTTGCTGGGCGATTCGACGGCTTGGCGGTCGTTTTGGCGTGGTCTCGCCGCGAGGACGTCGTGTGGAGCGGGGGAACGCCGGGAGTTTGTGTTCTTCGCGGAGGTAGGGAGATCCCACCTCGTTTTGATGCATGGATCGTGTGTGTGGTGTGTTTGTTGCGTTTTTCATCTTATAAACCTTAGATATCATGCTAGGGCATTCAATAAAGCATGAAAAATGAGAATTAAGCGTGTTTTGTAGGCCTTGTGGGGGTAATCCGGGGAGAGGATTCCAGATTAGGGTTCATACTTGAGAAGGCGACGGAACCCCCTGTCTCGACAAGGTCACGACATGCCGACCCGTCACGTTAAGGTTTGCGATTACGACATGTTGGGGCGTCGCGTTCTGAAGGCGACACAGCCCCACGTCGCGACCTCAGCCGTGAGGTCTTGTGGTGTATGGTTTCAGTGGTATAATTATCCGATTATCGGTGTTTTCTGTGCATGGCTAGTGTGGGTGGTGCATGGGCACCCGTAGCACTTTTAAGCTCGTTGTCCATATGGTTGGTGTGCTGTTTATATAATGAACATGTGGTTTATGCGGTTAATGCAAGGTATGCATAGTTTGGGTGGTGTGTATAAAGCGGGTGGGTGGTAATTGGCGGTGAAGTTCATGTGGGAACTTAGCCCTGATCCTTTAATGTTTGTTATAAACTAACTAGGATGGTTAGTTTGTAATGTATAAATATGGTTATTGAATAATGGATATGTATTGAGTTTAATGTGGTAATGGAGGTCACGAGGTGACCAATGATAGGCCAGGATATTATTGGTTAAGGTATTGTATATGTATGATCGTGTATGTGTAGGCTAGCTTGTAGGTCACAGGGTGACCGGAACAAGCTACTCCTCGTATGTGTACCATGGTTTGTAATAAAGATGATATATGTATGTATTGCGGCTTGTGCGTTGCCGAGTTGGTGGTTCAGCGCCTATTCCGGAATACCTCTGCAGTCGGGTATCCCAGGTTATGTGTTAGCCAGGCACGTGTGTTTGTTGTGCTCGGGGTTTGTCCCAGTACTTGTGTTGTACCGTTGAGATCTGTGCCATCTGTCCTGGACACCCTCACTCCTGTGTTTGAGTTGTACATCCGGCTGAGGGAAAGACGGTAGTAGGACATCGACTTATGAGAGTTTGTGTTTGGTTGCTTGTAGCGCGCTCATAGTTGGGGGTACGGACACCAGTAGACGTCACTAGTCCCCAGCTAGTCCTGTTTTCCAGTGCCTCACTTTAGGGAGCTTAGGCCAGAGTCCTAAAGGTGCCAGGCATGGGCCTGCAGTTGTGTGTGGTCTGCAGGTGTGGTGTTGGTTGGTCTCCACTGTTCTTGGCTTATGCTTGTGGAGCGGCAGTTGGACCTTTTGTCTGTGACTGCGAGACTGAGAGCGAGACTGAGAGGTAGTTCTTGTGTTGTGTTGTCCGGGTTGGATACTGGCGTCATGAACCAGTAGTCCGTTCCCGCATGGTGGCATCGTACTTTCTGACTCGTGCTTTGCTACTGGTTGTAGCGTGTGTTGGTTGTGGTTTTACCCGTCGAGGTGTGCTCTGATGTTGGCACGGTTGTAGTTGTGGTTTGTGAGTGGAGACTCACTTGTTGTGGTTTGACACATGTGGTGTCCCCCGTCGTTGGCACAGTTGTGTCAATGTTTTGCCCGTGGTGGATTGCCTTGTGGTGGTACTGGTTTGGTTGTGGTTCCGTGGTGGTACCTCGTGGTGGTAGGTACCTGTACCCTGAGTGGGTACCTGTTCCTCGTGGTACGCTGTGTATGTAATACCCCAGAATTTTTATTTATTGAAAAACCATGAGTAATAAAGTTATTAGACTTAGGCATTAGTCATAAATTGGAAAAAATGATATTTGTGTATAATTAATGGTACCGAACATTTCCCCAGTGTCGTGCATAGAAGTGCGCGCTCCCACAGGGACTGGAAAATGACAACGAAATAAAAATATGAGAACACCATAATTTCCAAAAAAATATGGAGAAACCAGAAATATGATTATTTGAATTTTTCGATGTACGGATTTCAAGATACAGTGGACGTGACCATTTTTCGGGTGATTTTTCACCTACTGTAAAATAAATTCTAAAAATTAAAATAAAATCACCATAATTAGAAAAACAATCATACTAGCCTATGGTTAAAATTTCGTGACAAACAGACACCATTTGGATGGTTTTGCATAGTGATTATTGGGCCAGTTGATTTATGGGATGATTACGGTAATCAATTTTTCTGGAATCCTGGTGGCTTACGTCCAAGGAATATAGTTTCAGATAGAGATGCCAGATTTACCTCACATTTCTGGAGGGAATTACAAGATGCATTGGGAACTAAATTGAAATTTAGTACAACATTTCATCCACAGACTGACGGGCAAACAGAGCGGGTGAATCAGATTATCGAAGATATGTGCCGAGCTTGTATATTAGAGTTTGGAAATGACTGGAACACTCACTTAGCAATCATGGAATTTGCATACAATAATAGTTATCAGTCTACAATTTAGATGGCACCATTTGAAGCTTTGTACGGTCGGCAATGTAGATCACCATTATGTTGGGTGGAACTGAAAGAATCGCATATTCTTGGACCAGAAATGATCCAAGAGACCACAAAAATTATCAAGTTGGTGCGAGATAGAATGAAGGCTGCTCAAGACCGATAGAAAAGCTATGCTGATCGTCGAAGAAGAGAATTGGAATTTCAGGAAGGAGAACATGTATTCCTTAAAGTATCTCCTCGACGTGGAAGTAGAAGATTCAGAATTAAAGGAAAATTGAGTCCAAGGTACATTGGACCATTTGAGATTTTGAAAAGGATCGGAGAAGTGACGTATCAATTAGCACTTCCGCCACAGTTGTCTAATGTACACGATATTTTCCACGTATCGATGCTAAGGAAATATATTTATGACCCGGAACACGTTTGGATATCAAGATCTAGAAATACAAGAAAACTTAGCATATGAAGAAAGACCTGTACAAATTCTTGACCAGAAAATCAAGCAACTTCGGAACAAAGAAGTTCCTTTATTAAAGGTCCAATGAATAAACGCGGACAAGAAGAAGCAACATGGGAACTTGAAGATGCCATCAAGATTAAATACCCGGACTTGTTTACAGGTTAGTATCCATACCTATATGTTATTAAATTTGAAGGACCAAATTTCTTTTAGTGGGGGAGAGTTGTAATACCCCAGATTTTTATTTATTGAAAAACCATGAATAATAAGTTATTAGACTTAGGCATTAGTCATAAATTGAAAAAAATGATATTTGTGTATAATTAATGGTACCGAACGTTACCCCAATGTCGTGCATAGAAGTGCACGCTCCCACAGGGCGACACTGGAAAACGATAACGAAATAAAAATCTGAGAACACCATAATTTCCAAAAAAATATGGAGAAACCAGAAATATGATTATTTGAATTTTTCGACGTACGGATTTCAAGATACAGTGGACGTGACCATTTTTCGGGTGATTTTTCACCTACTGTAAAATAAATTCTAAAAATTAAACTAAAATCACCATAATTAGAAAAACAATCATACTAGCCTATGGTTAAAATTTCGTGACAAACAGACACCATTTGGATGGTTTTGCATAGTGATCATTGGGCCAGTTGATTTATGGGATGATTACGGTAATCAATTTTTCTGGAATCCTGGTGGCTTACATGTAAGGTCCTTGAAGAGCCACCACACCTAAGATTGGGTCATCATTACCACTACATGCGTGTAACCAAGTTAAAAGCTGCATGGGCTACGTGTTAAAGCATGGGTTAAAAGATTCTTACCGCGACACATTAGCCATCGACCTGTCGTTGTGCATGGGAGGCACCTCTGGTTATAAATATGCCTTTGTGACCATCGTAGCCAATTTTCTCTTCTTGCTCTACTGTTATGCTGTTGCCATTGCACTGGGTAACCTCATGTTGAGAGGTTTCTGAGTGCTAAACTCTGTGAAGAAGCCATTTCGAGAGAAATGCTATCTTACTCTTAGTCGTACATTTCTAGCCCTGTTCAAGTTATTGGGTTGATGTGTGTTGCTGCTATTGAGTCTACGAAGAAGCTTACTTTTCCAGTGCAACAACTACTAAGATCACAATACTGCAAAACTCTCTTCATTTCTCTATATTTGTGGAATTCTTTACTGGGGAAACCTTTCACTCTTCAGTAAGGTAGGATTCAATTCTTCATTCTTTCTCTTCACTCTTGGATTGATAGTTTGGAGTGAATCGTACCTTGTATTTGTCATACTGTAGTTAGAAGATATGTTCTTGGTAGAACTATGTTCTTCATCATTCTTTAGTGAGTTCTTAATCCTTGGAGGTCACATATTGTTCCTTCCTACTTCAATTTAGTCAAAATCTGAAGTTGTATCAATGTTCTTGTGTACTGTAGATAGAACCATGATGGTTCTTTCTCCTTGTGAAATTGATTTACTGTAAGATCATGGAGGTCTTAAGTAAGTAAACTTGATAAGTGATTAGTAGAATAAGAGAAGAAAGTCTAAGAGAAAGACTTTCCATTCCATCTTCCTTGAATTTAACTTGTTGCTAACCACACATGTGAATTGGGTTCCATGGTCTTCTTCCATTTTCTTGTCATGTAATCTTCATGTGTGAAGCTAAGTTTACACTTTCCTAATGTCCTAATCATGTTAGGAATGACAGAGGAGTTTGTTAGCCCCATTTCTAGCTGGTTTAGAACAATTTCTGAAAGTTTACCCAAGATCTGTTGACAGACGAATTCCCCGCTGACGACAGAAAGCCATTTCCTGAAACCAGAAAATGCCACCTATATAGATCTGTCGACAGCCCCATTAGATCTGTCGACAGATCTCCACAGAACAGAATCCTGTCTCTGGAAACCAGCCCTGTCGACAGCCATCTTCAGCCTGTCGACAGGTACTGACAGGGACATGATTCTAGTGTCTAGTTGGCCCCATTTCTTGATATAAATCCTACCCAATTATGTCAACCATTAGTCCATCTATATATTGTGATTTTTACTACCTAATCATCTATGAAAATCAGTCATGAACCTTTCATTCTATTGTGAATAATTTCTTCAAAGTTCCGAACAAAGTTGTTCTTGTGAGATTTCCAAATTCTGAAATTAGTAAAGGAACAGGGTTCCTTAACTCTTGTGTGTGATTCATGAGTGAATCCTTGTATACCTTGATTCATTACAAGGATAAGTGTGTGATGATGACACTTTGTGAGTCTTGGGACTCATTCGAGAAAAATGCCTGGCAAATAAGGGCTGGTTCAGTCCTGGGGAGAGCGCCCGAATTCATCAGTGGCCGCGCGGGGGTGATAAGGACATCGTGGATGTTGGCATGCATCAATTCGTGCTTGATTGGTCATCATGTCATGCTTGTGTGTGTGATATTGTATTTGATTATGAACTCTAGTATCATCTTGAATTATTGATTCTAATTCCAACAGTGTGCTTGTTCAACACATGTTATTGAATGATCTTGTGTTTTCGTCATCGGAACACACCATGTTAACGATCTTTACTCGTTCTACCTTGGATATATGTACCTAAATCCTTTTAGAAGAGTTGATTCCTACTGGGCTAGTTAGCTCAATCAATTTAATATTTCAGGCGAACGAGATGGAGGTACTGCTTAAGGGGGATTTGAGTGTTAAGAGGACCACTTTATATCAAGAAGTGCTATGCAGTTAGTTTTGTTTACCTTGTAGTTATAAGTGAGAATGTAATAAGGATACAATTACTTTTGTTTGATCCTCATTCAGACTAAAATGAGGAGTATCATGTAATAATTTCCGCAAACTTAGTTGGTATGAATGAACTGTGTGTTACTCGTCGTGCATAAAATCTGTCATATTCGGTAAATGTAGTTTTGCTAGAACGTGACAGTGTACCAGCCTTTTCAGATGTTGTGGTGGAGCTGTGCTCCGTGGAGGTCGTGTTGTAGGACCTTCCACTTGCTGTAACATACCCTTGTAAAAGTAGCTTTCCGTTGTATTGTGATTTTGCAGTAGCTTTCTGTTGTATTGTGATTTTGGGGTATGACAGACTAGCTTCTGGTTAGTAGTCCTGTTACCCTTGCGTTTGAGGTTCCAGTGTTGTGGTACGTTGTGTACCAACCTTTCAAGTGTTGCGATGAACCGGTGTTTTTGTGGAGGTCATGAGGTGTGACCTTCCACACGTGCTGTGTACCCTGTTTAAGGTATGTTTTCGATTGTGGTTCCAATGTGTGTTGGACATGGCACATTGATGCCAGTTGGTTACCCTGCGTGGGTAGCTTGCCTGTGAAGCTTGTAGCCAAGGCAATGGTTTGCCTGTGAAACTTGAAGCCTAGGCAGTGGTCTGCCAGTGAGGCTTGTGGTTGAGGTATTCCCTATTAGGATCGTATATTCGGTAATGGCAAAGCTAGAAGGGGGTTGAATAGATTTGCAGCGGAAACTTAAGCAATTTAAAAACTACTTCGGATTAAAAGATCTACTCAATTAAAACCCCTTTGATTTGATGTAATGTGTGTGAGCAAACTAACAGTTAGTGTGTAGATGAAATCCCTATGCATGCATCTAGCGCAATACAATGCAAACCACAAATCTAACCACAGTGCACAAGGGATTTTTAGGTGGTTCGGAGATCACACCACGTGACTCTTACGTCCACCCCCCACACAGTGAGGACACACTACTCAACAATTGAGTACAACACACACACACGAGCACAACGGCTCAACCACACACACACACACACACTAGATCAATTCCAGAATAGATCAGATCCTCTAGCCTTGATCTGACCAAGACACCACACACTATAATCTGTACACAACCCTTGTACAGATCACAAACCACACACACTTCCACAATACCACGTACTAACCTCCAATCAGTACACACACACACAGATATATGAAGGTAGAAAGAAAGAAGAGTTCTGAGTTGTAGAACAAATCAGAGATGAAGAACTCTTCATGTGGTCGTCCAGAAGAACTCCAAGCTTCGTGTTGATGATGGTCAGACGATGTAGACAAAGCTTGATTCGTGGACAAACTGACTTCAACTCCTCTCGTGAGATGGATCTTCCTTGAGCAGAACAGAGAGTTGAAGCAGAGCAGCAGGAAGAAGCCTTCTTCTTGACCTTTGCTTAGGGTTTTGGTATGGTGGCTTCTTGCTGCGAAAATAGCCTCATATGATCCATATATAGTGGTGTCCAAGCATAGAGAGTCGTGCTAAAAGGAAACACCAAAATATAGATCATATCCCGACCATTAGATCTTCCCAAAACTCCGTCTGTCGACAGCCGACTTGCTGCTGTCGACAGGAACAGACAGTGTTGCAAGATCCAGAAGACTGGGCTTTCTGGAAAAGATTTCTGTGTGTATCTGTCGATAGGGCACTATTCATCTGTTGACAGGGCACTATTTCAGCAACTGTCTTGTTCTTTTGCACTTGGATTTTGGGCTTTGTCTTGTGTACATTCACACCTACATTAAAAGACATAATTAGTGAGATATAATGAACATATAAAACATGTGTTTCATTTGCATCCAATTGTCATTCTCATCATGTTTCACACATTCATAACACATCAATTTTGTCTTGTTCATGAAATGTTCATCAACAAAAACAAACATAACATCAATTAGTATTGCTCATCATAAAAAACATTTAAGCACTTGTTGTAACCCAACATTCTCCAATATGAGAACCCAACATTCTCCCCCTTTTTGATGATGACAAATTTTCATTTATGCACAATTGATGTTTCTCCCCTTTTGACAACATTCAAAAAGATAATGAGTGCACACAAGTAAAAGAATGAAGCAAACAATTGTGTTACCACATAATTGAATTGTGAAAGATATGAGTGGGGAATGAGTGTTCAAATGAGATTGCAAGGTTGAGAATAGGTGATACCCACTACAAAATGTCATAAACACTAGTATTAAGACACATAAAATTCTACAATGGTTAAGAGATAATACTCCTGGAATCTCAAGTTATAGCATTTAGAATACATCGTTCAAAAACATATGAAAATGAGATAACCCTTTTGAATAAAACCATTGAAGAAATCATATACCTTAGTGGGTGATGTTCAGTTGGTAAATGAAGGCAATGTCTACATGAACAATTGACAATAGATAACCCATTGCCCTGATTTTAATCTTGGAGGCTCCACTCTATTTCTAACATTTGAACAATTTAAGTGGTAATTAGGATCACTTTTACCTTTTGACGTGAATGTAGACATTTGGGATGCCCGTACCCCCAGTTACTCAGTGTGAGTGACCATCATACCATTATGTAGAGATAATGAAAGGATTTTTTGACGCGAAGACAGACATTTGTGATGCCCGTGTCCCCGGTTACTTAGTGATACTCATCATTGCTCTGCCTTTGTCCCAATTCACATATCTGTTGTTTTTTTTTAATTTTGACTTTAGAAATAGGTAGCTTTTCTCTTTCTTTTTTTTAAGTTGGAAAATCAAGTTTAAAAGGTTTATTAAGGTCAAAGGCCAATGCAAAGACATTAAGTTCAAAAACCTTCTTACTTGTCAATCCATATAGGAACATGATCATCCACAAGGGAGTTATTCAAAGTGAGTTAGGTTAAAATCATTAGATTTGTTCAATGTTTTCTAGATGATACAACCTAGACTATCACAAAATATTATTTCAAAATCATTGTGATTAACCATATGTCTTTGATACTATGTGAGGATGAAAGGTTATAATGAATATTTATACCCAATTCTCCCCTTGCATCAATGATATGAACATACTCATGAAGAAATTATGAAGTAAGATGAAGAATTTACAGAAAATGTGTATCTGTCGACAGCAAGAATGTGCCTGTCGACAGATGCACACAGGCCTGAAAGGCTTGGTTCTGGGAGAGCATGTCTGTCGACAGATGTGATAGTGCCTGTCGACAGATACTTGAGAAAATCAGTTTTGAGGCATAGAATTGAGTGACATGAAGAACAAGATTTTGAGAAGTAATTACAGAATGAATATGAAGGGTTTCTCTTAAGTATTTCACTCAACCTACCTTGAACTTACTCCCCCATAAGATGTGCATGTGATGAGACAACTTTCAAGCATGATATATACATTCATGACAAGCACTTGCACATAGATTTCATGAGCATTCAGGGCATATGAGCACTTTCAAATTTACTCCCCCATAAACATGCATAGTAAATGTATCAAGCAATTCACAAATTATTAAGCACTCAACTAGCCTTATGCATTACATGACTTTTGGTACTTGGCGAAGTATTTTACTCACGCATAATGATAGTTTCCAAACGACATAACTTGTTTTTCAACATGTCATCATTTGATATACCAAGAGGTCATGAGCATAGTTACACAAGCAGGATGGCATGATTCCAATTGCTAAGTGGCATTGTCATGTGGGGGTATCAACAAAATACATTCTTCATTCCTCAAATAGAATTAAAAATCCATTTCAATTCTTGCAGTTCAAGACTGAAGTGACAAAGAGATTTTACCTGAACAGTCTTCAATCTCAATAAATTTTTTTTTTACCTTTGTTCTCCATCATTTCTTGCCTTGCACAGCCAATGGCATGAATCCATTTCTAATTTTGGCTGCAAGACATCTCAGCTTGTTGATCAAGTTGTTTTGGGACCCACACTTGCTTGGGTCCTGCAATGACATTAATGTTAGAATCTAACAATGAAGATTTCAGAATCCAAAGTGATTTGGTTTTTGAATTCTATTGTTTTGTGCAGTTTTCCTGTTCATAGATACATGAAATTTTGATCTTTATGAACATGATGTTATCCTTGTGTGTATGAACACATGGATTATTATGGAGCTTTGAAGCATGCACAAAATCATGTTTTTTATGCCAACAGTTCTTAGAAATATGACCAATTTTATGACATGTGAAGCATTGGATTGGTTTGGCATGATTATGACAGTGTTGACCTTATTCCAGCATAATTTAGCAAGATGACCAGGCCTATTGCATTTAAAACAAATGGGTTGAGCATTTACCTGAAGCTTACCATAGTATGAATGCATTTGCTGGAATTTCTGAGGTCCTTTAGAGTACCTTTGATTATCCTTGAGTTGCGAAGAAGGAGATGGTACCCTTGGTATCTCTTGGCGTGATGTGGAGTTGGAGATTTCCTTGAACATTCTGGGCCTCTGGAGGAGGTGTAGAGACCATATAGACTCTTGTTTTCTTCTCCATTTTCTTTTTCTGGTTTTCAATTGAAACATGATTCTTCCTATTTGGAGCCTTTTTGTTCAATTTTTTCTTTTCAGCTTTCAATGCAACAATTTCTTTTTCAGAAGTTAGAAGTTGGCTTTTCATGACATCCAACCATTTTGTATTTTGTTCTTTTCAATTTCACTTTGAACAATTTGATTTTCCAAGTCAGCAATTTTCTGCTTAGCATTGTTCCATTCATCATTTAATGGTCTGTTATGATACAAGCCTTCAATCTTCTTTTTCAGATGATTATTCTCCTCAAACAGTTGATTGCAATTTTCTTTTATTTGGTGATCATGAGTCATGTTGGAGATTTGTTTGTTCAATTGATCATTATCAAATTTGAGATTCTCATTATGATCAATCAATTTTTCATTTTCATTTTTCAAATCAACATTTTCAGATTCAACCTGATCATGATCTTCTTTCAACTTAGAAAACTTGATTTCATAGCTTTTGACTTCATTTTCCAATTTTTCATCTCCATTTCAATTTTTCATTTTCTTCATAGAATGCTTGAGCATTATCAATTCTCATTTCATCTTATCCAATTTTTCTTTTAACTTCTTGTTTTGAGTTTTTACCTTCTTAAGTTGATTGGACAAGTGCTCATAGCATTCTATTATTCATCATAGGAAATATCATCTTCTGAATCAGAATTAGATATTGATGCGTCAAATGGTCTGAATTGGATTTACCTGACCTTTGAGAGTTTCTTGACTTCTCTGACAGATATGATCTTTCAGATTTGTCTGAACTAGGAGAACCTCTGGAGCTGCCAAGGGCCATGAAGCATTTGTCTTTGGCTTTATTTGCAATCTTGCTTGTCTTCTTAAAGGAGTCCAACATTTTATCAACATGGTTATCAAACTCAATAATCATTGGTCTATTTATGATACTTGAGAACTTAGACATATTTCTGAGTATGTTGTAGATGAATAAACCAACAACCAAAGTAATAGATCAGTTCAGAATCAATTATAAACCTGATCAGAGCAATTAAGCACACATAAACAGATATGTCAAATCACAATCGTTAAACAGAAAACTGCTCTGATACCAATTGTTAGGATCGGATATTCGGTAATGGCAAAGCTAGAAGGGGGGGGGGGGTTGAATAGATTTGCAGCGAAAACTTAAGCAATTTAAAAACTACTTCGGATTAAAAGATCTACTCAATTAAAACCCCTTTGATCTGATGTAATGTGTGTGAGCAAACTAACAGTTAGTGTGTAGACGAAATCCCTATGCATGCATCTAGCGCAATACAATGCAAACCACAAATCAAACCACAGTGCACAAGGGATTTTTAGGTGGTTCGGAGATCACACCACGTGACTCCTACGTCCACCCCCACCAGTGAGGACACCTACTCAACAATTGAGTACAACACACCACACGAGCACAACGGCTCAACCACACACACACACTCACGCTAGATCAATTCCAGAATAGATCAGATCCTCTAGCCTTGATCTGACCAAGACACCCACACTATTAATCTGTACACAACCCTGTACAGATCACAAACCACACACACTTCCACAAACACCACGTACTAACTCCAATCAGTACACACACACACAGATATATGAAGGTAGAAAGAAAGAAGAGTTCTGAGTTGTAGAACAAATCCGGAGATGAAGACTCTTTCATGTGGTCGTCCAGAAGAACTCCAAGCTTCGTGTTGATGATGATCAGATGATGTAGACGAAGCTGATTCGTGGACAAACTGACTTCAACTCTCTCGTGAGATGGATCTTCCTTGAGCAGAACAGAGAGTTGAAGCAGAGCAGCAGGAAGAAGCCTTCTTCTTGACCTTTGCTTAGGGTTTTGGTATGGTGGCTTCTTGCTGCAAAAATAGCCTCATATGATCCATATATAGTGGTGTCCAAGCATAGAGAGTCTTGCTAAAAGGAAACACCAAAATATAGATCATATCCCGGCCATTAGATCTTCCAAAACTCCGTCTGTCGACAACCGACTTGCTGCTGTCGACGGAACAGACAGTTTACAAGATCCAGAAGACTGGGCTTTCTGGAAACAGATTTCTGTGTGTATCTGTCGACAGGCACTATTCATCTGTTGACAGGGCACTATTCATCGGGACAGGGCCACTATTTCAGCAACTTGTCTTGTTCTTTTGCACTTGGATTTTGGACTTGTCTTGTGTACATTTACACCTACATAAAAGACATAATTAGTGAGATATAATGAACACATAAAACATGTGTTTCATTTGCATCCAATTGTCATTCTCATCATGTTTCACACATTCATAACACATCAATTTGTCTTGTTCATGAAATGTTCATCAACAAAAACAAACATAACATCAATTAGTATGGCTCATCATCAAAAACATTTAGCACTTGTTGTAACCCAACATTCTCCAATATGAGAACCCAACATTCCCAATGGTTGGGCAGACAGTAGTGTTGCGCTAGTCCTGTTGTTACCTCTTACTTTCCAGAGATTACGTTAATTGATGTGTTATGTTATTTGTTGATTAATTATGGTTAAGTAAGTAGGGTGTGGTTGACTATTTGTGTGGCCAGTGAGACCCTTCGGGTTGAGGTCTCTTCTGTTAATTGTTGTGTTTTGGGTGGTCCCTACTGAGCCGGTGACTTGTTGAGGCTCACTCCCTACAGTTCCTTTCAAGGCTTGCCATGTGTTTGGCTTGCAACAGCGTTGTGGCAGACTTGTACCACAGTAGTAGTGTAGTAGTCAGTGTTGTGCGAGCTTGTGCTCCTTCGGGGTGTGTCCCAGGTAGTGTACTTTTTAATTGGACATGTAATAATGTAAGGGGACAGTTGTACAAATATGTGACAGATATGAGCACATGTACTTTCTTGTGTTTTATACTGTTGTGGTTTGGTCTTTATATTCTACTGGACACGTGTACGAGTTGTCCCTGTGAGACTTTGGTCCGATCGCGAGAGAAGGATCTGGATATGGACCTTATCGGGCATAAATATCCAGGGCGTTATTGTCGACTGTCTCGGAGTGTCGATTCCGAATTGTAATTGCATAAGCGATTCCGATACCCGTGCAGAAAGTTATGACCAATTCTTTCGCTGAGGGGGTAGGAATAATACGGAAGGGGTGACTATACGACGATGGTTGTGTGCCAAATCTACGACTTTGGGTGGAGTTCTCGGCCGAGTTGAACACAACTTCCGATCGCCGTGACAGGCCGACTCCATGTGATTGCCCCGCTGGGGATTCGCGTAATCGAGGGAGACGTTACTGCCAGGAAAACCTTCGAAATCACAATTTTGGAGTGCGAAACTGAGATTTTTTACCCAAACAATGTCTTATCGCCTGAGGCAATAGGGGGGCAAACGTGCGCCTCTGAGTGCCGATTCCGAATTGGGGTCTTATGAGCAATTCCGATCGAAACGAACGGAAAGTTATGAGTTTGAGAGAAGGGTGTCCGTATGCGATCGCATAGGCAGCCCGCGACCACGCCCAGAGAGGAATTTGGGCACCGGACCGGAAATCTCCGAATCTAACAATGTGCCGACCGGGTTGAAGTGTCGATTCCGAATTTGGGGCCGAGCGGCGGTTCGATCAGCGCGCGAACAAATATCCGTGTTACCCAAAGGTACGATACAATCAGATACTAGTACCCGCTCTGCGGTGGAATTTTTGCCTCGAAACGGAATTCCGCAAAACCAGCGTCCTGTCGACCGTCTCGGAGTGTCGATTCCGAATTGTGGTCGCATAAGCGATTCTGATACCCGTGCAGAAAGTTATGCCAGTTCTTTCGCTGAAGGGGTGGAAATAATACGGAAAGGGTGACTATATCGGTAATGTTTGTGCGCCCAATCTACGACCTGGGGAGGATTTCTCGCACCGAGTTGAACACAACTTCCGATCACCGTGACAGGTCGATTCCGTGTGGTTACCCGCTGGGGATTCGCGTAATCGAGTGAGACGTTACTACGAGGAAAAACCTTGGAAACGGGGGAGATCGTCGGCTCAAATTGTAATTTTGGAGTGTGAAATGGAGGTTTTCGAACCCAAAATGAGTCTTATCACCTGAGGCCATAAGGGGGCGACGTGCGCCTCTGAGTGACGATTCCGAATGGGGTCTTATAAGCGATTCGATAACGAGCGGAAAGTTATCCTCGTTGAGCGAAGGGGTGTCCGTATGCGTCGTTATCAGCAGCCCGCGACCACGCTCCTGGAGAGGAATTTGGGCGTGGACCGAAATATCTGAATCTTACCATGTGCCGACCAGGTCGAAATGCCGATTCCGAATTAGGGCCTCGCGGGCGATTCTGATCGCCGCGCAAAAATATCCGCATCTTAACCCAGGGGTACGATAATCAGTGTACTAGTACACAACGCTCCGCGGTGAAATTCGGCCCCGGAATGGAATTCGCGAAACCAGCGTCCTGTCGAACGTCTCGGAGTGTCGATTTCGAATTGTGGTCACATAAGCGATTCCAATAACCGTGCAGAAAGTTATGCCTCATACTTTCGCTGAAGGGGTGAGAATAATATGGAAGGGGTGACTATATCGCCGATGTTTGTGCACCCAAATCTACGACCTGAGGAGGAGTTCTCGTGCCGAGTTGAACACAACTTTGATCGCCGTGATCGGACGACTCCGAGTGGTTGCCATCGGGGATTCGCGTAATCGAGGGAGACGTTACTGCTAGAAAACCTTGGAAACGGGGAGATCATCGGCTGAAATCACAATTTTAGAGTGCGAAAAGGAGGTTTTTCGATCATCGGCTGAAATCCCCAGAACAACGTCTTATCGCCTAAGGCAATAAGGGTGCGACGTGCACCTTTGTGTGCCGATTCCGAATTGGGGTCTTATAAGCAATTCCGATAACCGAGTGGAAGTTATGCCCGTTTGAGCGAAGGGGTGTCCGTATGCGATCGAATCGGTAGCCCGCGACCACGCTCCCGGAGAGGAATTTGGGCATCGGATTGGAAATATCCGAATCCGACCATGTGCCGACTAGGTCGAAATGCCGATTCCGAATTCGGGCCTCGCAGGCGATTCCGATCGCCGCGTAAACAAATATCCGCATCTTACCCAAGGGGTACGCCAATCAGTGTACTAGTACACACGCTCCGCGGCGAAATTTCGACGCCGGAACCGATTCGCGAAACAAGCGTCCTGTCGATCGTCTCGAAGTGTCGATTCTGAATTGTGGTTGCATAAGCGATTTCAATACCCGTGCAGAAAGTTATGCCCCATACTTTCGCTAAAGGGGTGAGGAATAATACAGAAGGAGTGACTATATCGGCGATGTTTGTGCGCCCAAATCTACGACCTGGGGAGGAGTTCTCGTGCCAAGTTGAACACAACTTCCGATCGCCGTGACAGGCTGACTCTGAGTGGTTGCCCCACCGGGGATTCGCGTAATCGAGGGAGACGCTATTGCCAGAAAACCTTGGAAACGGGGAGATCGTCGGCTGAAATTGCAATTTTAGAGTGCGAAACAGAGGTTTTTCGACCCCAAAATGACGTTTTATCGCTTGAGACAATAAGGGTACGACGTGCGCCTCTGAGTGCCGATTCTGAACGGGGGTCTTATAAGCGATTCCGATAACCGAGCGGAAAGTTATGCCATTGAGCGGAAGGGTGTCCGTATGCGTTCGCATCGGCAGCCCCGACCACGCTCCCGGAGAGGAATTTGGGCGCCGGACGGAAATCTCTGAATCCAACCATGTGCCGACCGAGGCGAAGTCTGATCCGAATTAGGGCAGCGCGGGCGGTTCCGATCGCCGCGAAAACAAATATCTGCGTCTTACCAAGGGGTACGATAATCGGTGTATGTACACACGCTCCGCGGCGAAATTTTTGCCCCAGAACCGAATCCGCAAAACCAGAGTTGTCGACCGTCTCGGGAGTGTGATTCCAAATTGTGGTCGCATAAGCGATTCCGATACCCTACGAAAGTTATGCCCAGTTCTTTCGCTGAAGGGGTGAGAATAATACGGAAGGGGGACTATATTGGTGATGTTGTGCGCCCAAATCTACGACTGGGGAGGAGTTCTCGCGCCGAGTTGAACACAACTCCTATCACCGTGACAAGCCGACTCGTGTGCTTGCCCTGCCGGGGATTCGGTAATCGAGGGAGACGTTTACTGCGTGAAAACCTTGGAAACGGAGAGATCGTCGGCTGAAATCGCAATTTTGGAGTGCGAAATAGAAGTTTTTTGACCCCAAAATGACGTCTTATCGCCTGAGGCCGTAAGAGGGCGACGTGCGCCTCTGAGTGCCGATTCCGAATTGGGGACTTATAAGTGATTTCGATAACTGAGCGGAAAGTTATGCCCGTTTGAGCGAAGGGATATCCATATGCGATCGTATCGGCCGCCCGCGACCACGCTCCCGGAGAGGAATTTGGGCGCCGAACTGGAAATCTCCGAATCCGACCATGTGCGGACCGGGTTGAAGTGGCCGATTCCGAATTAGTTCCTCACGGGCGGTCCGGTCGCCAGCGCGAACAAATATCCGCGTCTTACACAAGGCGTATTACAATCGGTGTACTAGTAAACACACTCTACGTGAATTTCGGCCCCGGTACGAAATTTTGCAAAACCAGAGTCTGTCGCCGTCTCGGAGTGTCGATTCCGAATGTGGTCGCATAAGCGATTCTGATACCCAGCAGAAAGTTTATACCCAGTTTTTCGCTGAAAGGGTGGGAATAATACGGAAGGGGTGACTATATCGGCGATGTTTGTGCGCCATATCTTCGACTTGGGGAGGAGTTATCGCGCCGAGTTGAACACAACTCCGATCGCCGTGACGGCCGACTCTGAGTGGTTGCCACGCGGGGATTCGCGTAAACGAGGGAGACGGTACTGCCCGAAAACCTTGGAAACAGGGAAATCGTTGGCTGAAATCTTAGTTTTAGCGTGTGAATTGGAGGTTTTTCCACCCCAAAATGACGTCTTATCGCCTGAGGCAATAAGGGGGCGACGTGCCCCTCTTAATGCTGATTCCGAATTGGGGTCTTATAAGCGATTCCGATAACCGAGCAAAAAGTTATGCCCGTTTGAGCGAAGGGGCGACCGTATGCGATCGCATCGGCAGCCCGCGACCACGCTCCCGGAGAAGAATTTGGGCGCCGGACCGGAAATCTTCGAATCCGACCTTTTTCGATTGGGTCGAAGTACCGATTCTGAATTAGGGCCTTGTGGGCGATTCTGATTACCGTGCTAACAAATATCCGCGTCTTACCCAAGGGGTACGACAATCGGTGTACTAGTATACACGCTCCGCGGTGGAATTTCGGCCCCGGAATGGAATTCTAAGAAACCATCGTCTTGTCGACCGTCTCGGAGTGCCGATTCCGAATTGTGGTCACATAAGCGATTCCGATACCCGTGCGGAAGGTTATACCAGTTCTTTCTCTATAGGGGTGGGAATAATATGGAAGGGGTGACTATATCGGCGATGTTTGTGCACCCAAATCTACGACCTGGGGCAGAGTTATCGCGCCGCGGAATGGAATTCCACGAAACCAGTGTCCTGTCGACCGTCTTGGAGTGTCGATTCTGAATTGTGGTCATATAAGCGATTCCGATACCCATGCGGAAAGTTATACCCAGTACTTTCGCTGAAGTGGTGGGAATAATACAGAAGGGGTGACTATATCGGTGATGTTTATGCGCCCAAATCTATGACCTGGGGAGGAGTTCTCGCGCCAAGTTGGTCACAACTTCCGACCGTCGTGACAAGCCGACTCCGTGTGGTTGCCCCGCAAGGATTCGCGTAATCGAGGGAGACGTT